>WUQG02035023.1:0-10883 GCA_011317285.2 Androctonus mauritanicus
GTGGAAGGGCTTGTTTCGCCCCGCCACATGGTATTCCTAGAGAATGGAATGTGGCGTCATCTGTTGACAAAAAAAAACCGTCCTAAGCTCATGACTCAGCCAATGAGAAATTTACCGGCTAGTCGAGTACGAGAGTTACGCCCATTTCTACAAACGGGTGTGGACTATGGTGGACCACTTCTTATGAAGAATCATAAGGGTCGTGGTTCAAGATTAAGTAAGTGCTACTTAGCCGTGTTCATATGTATGGCGACCAAGGCCATACATGTAGAGCTTGTAACCGATTTATCGACACAAGCCTTCTTAGCTGCCTTCCGAAGATTTATTGGAAGACGTGGCTACTGTACTGATATGTATAGTGATAATGCGACCAACTTTGTAGGAGCAGAAAGGGAACTTAGTAAGTTAAAGCAACTTATTAATAAGGACACTACCAGAGGACCACTGTATAATGAATTGCAACGAATTGGAATCAAGTGGCACTTTATTCCTCCCTGTGCACCGCATTTTGGCGGCCTATGGGAGGCAGGGATAAAATCGGTAAAAACTCAGCTACGTCGAATTGTGGGAAACACATTCTTGACGTATGAAGAATTGTCGACTGTGTTAATTCAAATTGAGGCTTGTTTAATATCACTATTAGTAGTCTTCCATTTATACCTTTGTTGTAGATTGCTTAAATATTCATTGGACCATCTTCTCCAAAAGTGCTGCGTTAATTGCTGAAGTAGTTGCCATCGGTTAAGTCGACCTATTTTTATCTTCTGTAGAGATGGTTCACTGATCGTAATTAAAGGCTCGCCAATTAAAAAATGACCTGGTGTCAATACCTCAAAATCATTGGGATCGTTCGAAGTCGGGGTTAATGGGCGAGAGTTTAAGGTTGGAGAAATGATGGTGATCAAGGAAGATAATTTGCCCCCACTGCAGTGGAAATTGGGACGTATCTTGGAAGTCCATCCTGGTGAAGATGGAATAATACGTGTTGTGACTATCAAAACTCAATGTCGAAAATTAACTAGACCAATAAGTAAAGCTATGTAAACTCCCCATTTCTGATTAAGGTGATTGAAACTTAAACGGTTTCAACTAGCGGGAGAATGTTCGTGCGCTTAAATAATGGCAACCAGATGCAATTGAGTTTAGGGTTAGCAACATTGGCCAACTTCTAAGTGAGTAGAACTGGCAACACTCGTGGTCGGTTCGAGAGTGTTGTGTCTTTGAGATCAGAGCCTGTGTCTGTGTGCATCGTGAATAATCAATCTGTTTCCATCTTAGTTTTTATTTATACTTTTTTTGTGTTAAACGGTCAAGATAGGATCGAAATAAAGATTCATGGTTATACAGTTAACTAGTTTTGTGAATTTTTGAGCTACATCGAACACCAGATTTTTCTGAACTTCAACCCGGACGTTCCAGATACTGGCAGGCCAGAGGTATAAGGTGTGGGATTGGACCAAATCCAAAAAAAAAACTTTAGAAAAAATGAAAAATAAGGCGACCATATTATACGTATAGTAAAAGTTGGGAAGTAGAATTCTTCAGAAGCTAATTTTTTAAAATTAAATCTAGTTAATCTTTTTTTTTTTAATTTTTTAATATGAATTATTCATTTATAAGCGTAATCACACTAAGTATGATTACACTTATAAGTGATTTACTGTACTGTATACACTGTACTGCACTGTACTGTGTATGTTACTGTATAAGTGTGATTACATTTATAAGTGATTTACTGTATAAGTGTGATTGCACTTATAAGTAAATAGTTCAACTGGTAATCTATCTGGTTCTGGTAATCTCAGTAAATGGTTAATCTGGGACAGTCCCTATTTACTTATATAAATAGGGATAATAAATTATAAATAGGGACTGTTTACTTATATAAACAGGGACTGTCCTGGTTAATCTGGGACGTCTGGTCACTTTAGTAATAACCTAATAACTAATGCGTTAATTCTTTTAAAAAAATGTGGCAGAGAGTATTTTACAGTATGAATAATTTATAATTAATATATATATTTTTCTTTCTGTAGAAAATATATTTTATTTTTTAAATTCATCAACCGAATTTTATTTATCTAACTTTATATTTCGCATTTTGGCACGCGAATTACTCGACATGCGAAATAATCTGAATTAGATAAACGATACTTTCATATATTTTTTTTTTTTTTTGAATGTAGAAGGTAAGTTGAAATTTTTAATATATTTTATATCTGACTTGTCGAAGCGTAAAGACTGTTACCTTCAGCATTTTATAATGCGTTATTAGACGCCATATAATACTCTCTCGGCACACACACACAATACGGCAAAGAAAGGATAAACGTTAAAGATATAATAAGGTGAAGTTTTCTCCACCGGAAAAAAAAAGTATCTTACTAGTAATAATTTATTGAGAAGAGACGCTACTGGTCGATAAAATTTCTCTCCGTCCACCTGATTGGTCAACTCTATCATATTTGCCAAATGGTTTTGCATTCCTATCAAGATGGATGTCAAACATTCGGGATTTGAAGCCATTTTAGTGAGAACCTGTAAACTGCTTTCGATTTTTTCTGCGTGATTTTTATCACCTGTACACGTACAAAAAAGAAATATATATTTATTAAAAGCTGTAAATTTCGTCATAAACTGCAAATTATATATATATACACAAATATATAAAAGTTTTAATGATATATCACTTTTGAACTAACTTTGACTGCTCGCGTCTAGTGTCGTTAACCTTATTTTAAATCGATTAAATTAACTTACTTAGACGTCTCTGTTTGAATTAATTGCTCGTGTGCCATCGATAACAGAAACATTATTAATTTTTAAAAATTACATTCGACTGTATCACTTTCTTACATAAAAAAAAACGACGTATTCGGATAAATCTGAAGCTTAACAGATCACATATTTTCCTGATATTTAATTAAGCATGCCTATGGCACGTGTTGCAAGAGTTAACAGAATGCCAGCGCCAATACCTTCCAAACACGTGTAAAACAACTCGATATAACGAAATCTTCAAACTTTGACATAGAAGTACTTTTCACTAGAAGGGGGGCGATCCGCTCCGGGCACCGAGCTGAATGGGGGCCAAGAACACGGAATATCATTACTGTTCACCAGATATTCGTATAATTTTTCAGTTCTTAAAAAAAATATTTAGGAAAATGTGTGTTGAAAGTTAAAACTGATGTGTTTTCTTGGAGGGGGAGAGGGGGCCAAAAAATTCATCCACGAGTAACAAAGATTCCGGATACTACTACTACTTTTCACAATTCATTTTGGCGTTAGTACCGATACTTTTTAACTCTTTAACAGGCAGTGGTATAAATATGTACCACCAAAAAAAAAATTGCTTATAACAGGTCATGGATTACATTTGTACCACAGTAGTCGTTAACGCCTAAACAACATACTAGAGTATGTTGTTTAGGCGTTAACGACTACGGTAGTACAAATTCTAGAAGTTCCCCTAAACAACACAGTAGAGTGTGTTGTTTAGGGGAACTTCTAGAGTGTGTGTAAAATTTCTATCCGTCCACCTGATTGGTCAACTCTATCATATTTGCCAAATGGTTTTGCATTCCTGTCAAGATGGATATCAAACATTCGGGATTTGAAGCCATTTTAGTCAGAACCTGTAAACTGCTTTCGATTTTTTCTGCGTGATTTTTATCACCTGTACACGTACAAAAAATATACATATTTATTAAAAACTAAATTTAAACAACACACTATAAAGTGCGTTGTTTAGGGGAACTTCTAGAATTTTTCTAGAATTTTCTTTTCACACTGGTTCTTGGTACTATTTGTTTTTCATATATCATTAACAGTGATATATGAAATCAGTATTTGACAGCAGGAGGAAGAATTACTTCTCTCCTACTACATACCCATCTAAAGATTTAGATGTGTATGTAAACTAAAGATTTAGTTTCAGAAACTAAAGACTGTGCGATTTTTCTTTGGGAAATATCACTAATCAGGTAGTAGTACAGTTAGGTACCATCCATGTAACACTTTATAGAACAGAAATAAGAATTTTTTTAGAACAAATGACATCATATCATTCATTATCTACACAGTACGATTACATTTTTTAGTTTTCCCGTTTTTTCAATGTTATCCCGTTAAAGGGTTAAAGTTTCAGGTCCGTTTCTGGCTAGCAAAAACCGAAAACTGTTCATTACTTTCCGCGCATAACGTAAAATCAAATTTTAAAAAAATCTTTATAATCGATTGACTAACAGAAATCGAGAAGTTTAAAAAAATATTTCGAACCGATCTTAAAAATGAAACTTATCGATTTTTCAAAATAACGTCTCGTTTTTTTTGAATTTTTTTTTTTTTATTTTTTTTATATTTTTGGTAATAAGAATAAATCGGTTATAGCGGTAATAAAACTGCGCTTACCATATCCAATATTCGAATTTACTGCATATGGCGGAACTTCGAACTGGAAATAATTTAGCCGCGTCACGTGATTGCCCGCCATAAAGCATCGATAAAAGTGTAGTCGTGTGGTGAAGTAAATGCGTCGTCGTATCGCATTTTATAACCGACTCGAACGTTTCGATATTTATACCCGCTCGAACGGTTATAGGTGCGATTTCGATCAGTATTTTTTCCGTAATCCGTGCAAATTTGAATTTAATGAAAAGGTAGAAAAATATAAGCCAAGGTTTTAATGTTATCCAGAACTTAAGTTTTAAAGGATATCGACTATTGGTGGGTCGATATTCATATCTAGAAACGCACTAGGTTAACTGGATTAGTTAAGCAAATATTATTTGACCACAGATTACAAATACGGTAGTATTTACTTTAAAAAAATGAGAAGGCCACACAATGATGTAGATTAGGGATTAATAGACGCTAACAGATTAACGCTATCGTTGTCCAACTAATTTTTGTAGCTACGAAACGAGAAATTTCACTAAACGATGTAAAATACGTTACACCGAAAAAGTTCTGGTAGATATACATGATTAAATAAGCTTTAGAAATATTGCAGATAATTTAACTCCTGAACTAAGGTGAATCTTTGTAGCATAATTATACAATTCCATCTCAGAATTATGGTAATTTATTGGCAAAAACACATCTATAACTTTATTCCATGACATTTTCTGGATGTAAAACTGCAAATTATTGATACCTATGCGGATAATGTTCATTACTACAGGTTTGTAACCTGATAATGCATAATCTTCATTCTATCTTTTAGCTATACAATGATGAAGATTTCAATATATGAAATCTTCACCATTGACGGATTAGATGTGGCTAACCGGATAATATATCACCAGGGTGGCATCTTACCCCGAATTTTTTTTATATATAATTGCTTTACAATATAGTTTAAACTCATTGCTGATGATATATGGCATAAAGTATATGGTAACAACAATCAGTGGCTATCAGAAGGGGCGAGAGGAGGTCTGACCATTTTAAGGGCCTCAATTTATAACTCAATATGTTAGAGAAAATATATATTGTTGGAGCTTCAGTGTTTGTCAAAATTTGAAGTTCTCTATCGATGTTTTGGCTTTTCTTGCACATTTACCGCCGTATATTTGTCAATTTTGTTTTTCTTTTTTGAAGGGCCTCAGAAATATTAGTTGCCTCAGGCCTGGCATTTTCTCTGAAAGTCCCTGGCGACAATGCAAAATAAATTTTCTAACATTTTGTACACAGTTTTTTCTTACATATATATTTTTTTCTATCTCAGCGATGATGATTAAATTGGAATTTAATCATCATCGCTGAGAATTGGCGTGATGATGGTTAAATTTCGAGATGATATCGTCTCGAAATTCAATTTTTTCGGATGGTATCTTGAAAAAATTTAGAATTTTTTCGAGATGATATCATATTCTGCTCGTTTTTATAGGACAAGACTGGATGGTGATAAATATTGATTTTCAAACCAAAACTCGAATTCAAACGAGAAAATTTTGTGGCAGAATAAAAACAATAAAGTTCGGTTGCATATTTTTTTAAGGTTTCTTTCGGTTATGTAACTATTCGCACATCTCAGAAAAAATTTAACATTTTATAGAGAATAAAATTGCAAAATATAAGACTATATTAAAAGAAATAAAAGAATAAAACATTATATAAAAACAAATAACACAATTTTTTCAAAGAGAGAATTTCATAAGTCATTCAAAAGAACGTGATATCATCTTGAAAATATTGACTATGTGTAACCTGTTTGGTTGAATGAACAAACGAACAGACTAGCAAAGTGTTTGGTTCACTTTGCTGGTCTGTTCGTTTGTCCATTCGACATTAATATATTTATCTCGAGAACCAAACCAGACATTCAAATTTTATAGCCCATTCCTTACTGTGCCAAATATAAACCTATTAATTTTAAAGTTGCTAAACTGTGTTGTTAACAGACGATCGTTCGAAACATTAAAGTGCAGTTATCTCCGAAATTATTTATGGTATGTTAATGAATGATGATGTAAGCAACTGAAATGATTTTAGATACATTTTATAATATGTTTGTTTGTTTGTTTTGTAGGAGTTGGTGGCTCCAGGACCACCTGGGGCATGCTGTGCCAAACGCAAGGTTATATAGTTTCGTGACAACACAAAGGAACAATATGAGAGTTGCTCACATATTTTATAATAACGATTATGCAGAATTATTTTTGCCATCCAGTCAGATAGTCCGCCAAATATCTGAAGTAAAAACAAATAAAAAATCTCAGATTCTAGAATATGGTTCATTTTTTATCAAGGTATACAATTATAATATTAATTTTGATGTCTTCAATTGCTCCCCTTGAAAGATGTTCAGAATTTTAAAAATTCTACATCAACATACTTGAAATTATTTGATTCGTATGAACGACATTATGATCATGCCTGTAACAATACGCAGTGCTATCAGAGAGGGCCTCACAGTTTTAGGGGCCTCAATTTATAACTCAATATGTTAGAATAAAAATATATTTGCATATTTTTATGCAGTTCGAACTCAGTGTTTTTATCAAAATTTGATGTTCTCTATCGACGTTTTCGCTTTTCTGATACACTTACCAAATTTTATTTTTAATTTTTCTGAAGGGCCTCAAAAATATTAGTTGCTCCGGGCCCTGCATTTTCTCTGAAACAGTGCGTATAGAAACGGTAGAAAAATTTATTTAACCATTTTTGGTTCAGAAAATTATCTTTTTTTTTATTTTTTAGTAGGATCAAAAATACAAATTTTATTTTTTGCGATTTAAGATATTCCTTGGATGGATTTTTGATTTTCCTCCTGTTAAGTAAGTTGTTTTCACCAGTAAACGTTCGATATTGTTTGTTTCGACATTAGTTTAATTTTCAAACTAAACTAATTGATATAAAAATTAGAAACGATATCCTCTGGCGTAATAATTTCGAAAAGTTTCGAAGACAATTAATGGCGTTCGAAACTTATCGAAGAATACGCCTTGAACTTCCAATTTTTTAATGGTTGTTTCTACTTAGAATCGCATGCAAATTAAACTTGTTAAGATACTATTTTAAGCAAAAAATAAATTAATTAAAAATATATAATACACCAAACTTAATCTTGATTTAAAACTGAGATTTATTAAAACATCTCCAAACAATTTAATGGTATCGAGTTCGCTGTACTCATCATTATTCTGTTTATGGTGAAAATATGATTTATCATGTTGTCTTTTATAAATTTGCCAAACAACAGTTTCAGAATCACGACTGATTTAATTAAACAAATCGATAAATTACATCACGTGATATTCAGAATCTTTAAAAAGAAGAAAAACAATGGAATTAATCCGCTACGTTTTATTTGACACCATAAAATAAATGGTAAAAATATAAAAAAAAACGTTTTCTGTTTCAGTTTCGAAAGCGTTACGCCACATGTTTAACGAGGCGGATTTATCACGCGTACAAAAATCCCCATCAGTTGCATTCATCACGTTTTAATGCTGGTGAGGTTGATATGGCGATAACTCGTGGCATTTTCGAATTTTTCGTCACGGCCACGAAGTTTTAGCGTGTCGATAAAATTTCGTGGCGTGATAACTGCGGCACGCCCGCCATCTTGGACCAAACTGCCAAAAAAAAATCTACAAGACGACCGCGTACGATCCGAATTTAATCGCATTTTCGCATCGGCTGCATAAAATAATCGAGAGCGAAGAGGAAGAAAACTTTGTTTATTTATTTTCGCTTAACTGCGTTAATACGCTGCAGTAACTCGTTTCGCTTCATATTTATCTATATAAATGCTTAATATATAATACTGGAGAAATGATAAACAGGAGAAAGTTATATCGGTGGAAGAAAAATCCGGCAGCACACAACAACAGAAAAGAAAAATCGATAAACGCAATTTAATCAAATACAATATGTAAGTCATCACAATGTTTATTCTCTGGAGAGTCCTACGCATCTTGCAAGAGATGATTCTCTCTCTCTATCTCTCTTCTCTCTCTGTGTGTACTGATGTTTGCAAACTAATTTTCAACTTTAAATTAGTGTTTTATTACTTGTCGCTTAATGGGCGCGACTCGACAATATCGAGACTCGAATCGTCTAACAAAACAACATTAACGGTTTATAAACACGACTGGCAATTTAAGAAAAGTCAAAGTGTGATTTAATTAACGAATTGCATCGGATGTGTATATTGAAAATGCAAATTTTTAGTTGGTAACCAAACTGTGTAAACATCCGTCGACGGTAGACAGAAATGCGAAATTTTGCTCGTATAAACGTGTACTGGGCAAATATCAATAAACGTTAACTTTAAAGTTTCGTCTGACGAAACAGAAACCCAAAACGTGGTTTTTTTTCATCGTAAAGATGGCGAATAAAAGCCAAGAGGAATATAAAATTCCGTATATTTATATATATATATAAATTTTTTATATTCCGTCTGAGGTGTAAGAACGGAAGAAAACATCCGTTTGTAGGACACCTTGTCAAAATGCGTATCATCATCTCGAAAGGAGTTGAGACGTCCTGTCACGTCTAAACTCGCTTTCTTAAAATACTTTTTGTCTCTTTCTAGCTTCCAGGAATATATTTTTCTCCAAACAATCATAAAAACAGACGTGGGAGATATACGTAGGCAGTTATATACATTACACGAATTTTTTTTTTTTTTTGCTTTGTTTACTCGCATTTCGGTGAGGTGAAAAGATTCCTCTAGGAACGTACAACAACAGAAACGGAGTATTTTTGTTCAACCATATTTAATCTAATTAGCGGCTCATTACCGAGTTGTAACGACGTAAATATCTCTCGATAATTTAGCTAGCAATCGACTGCCTACCTGACTCTCAATTCTATTAAACTTTTGAGTTAAGTTATTAATTAAAATTACAGAAATTCTGTTTCTCCTGTTACTCCCATAAGTAACCGTGGCGGTCGAGTTTTAAAAATAACAACAACAGTAATAATAACGATTCTTACTTTCGATAGTAGAATGAAGGCGGTTACCACTCCTACCATCTTCTCCAGCTCTTCTTACTGTTTTTACAGATTGAATACTTTGATCTGCAGAAGGGGTCTCGGCGGCTCCAGTCTGAAAGTAAAAAAATTTTTTTTTTACATTAAAAAATATAGTCGAATTTTCGATCAAAAATATTCATAAAATTAAGAAGTTTAATGGAAAAATGCACTTAAAAATGTGTTTTTTTGTTTTATTTTTCATTAGATCCGAGTGTATTTTAAAATATTCGAAAGTAACCCATGTTTTCCGTGTTTTCTGACTGATAAAACATGGCATTAACAACAATTACCGTTCTTAAAAGTTTCGAGAATTTCGACCGCACCCAGCACATTATGAAGCTTCGAGACACTCCCGTTAGTACCAAAAATGTAATTTTTTTTTTTTCCCCCGAGATAATGTTCCGCGATAAACTCTCTAGATGATAAAAGGATAAACAAAAGTTTCGCTAATTATCGTTCGGCATTTTTTTTTTAAATTATAGAATGCGCGAATAGCGCATTCTATAATTTAAAAAAAGCGAGGTCTTACTGTATACGAAGCGTTAAGCGAGGTCTTTCGTATAGCGTTAAGCGAGGTCTTACTGTATACGAAAAACCTCGCTTAACGCTGCGAGGTTTTTCGTATACAGTAAGACCTCGCTTAACGCTGTTTCGATATAATATTGTTTTTTCCAATTCTATATTTTTTTATTGATTCAGTTTGGCACGGCTTGGTTGAGCGTTATATTCGCGTAAATCCGAAAATTCACCAATTTGTTGCTTTGATACTCTTATGCCGACTGGCAGTGTGTTTGATATCAGTGCAGGGCAGTACATACGAAAGTCTGCTGCAGTCATAGTTTATTAATATTATTTTACAGCGATAAAAATAACAATTATCCAGTTTTAGTTTTAACCTGAATGATGCCACTTCTACCTATGATTTATAAACATAAATCGATATTAACAATAAAAAATGTCTAT
The DNA here is from genome assembly GCA_011317285.2 of Androctonus mauritanicus. Taxonomy (NCBI): domain Eukaryota; kingdom Metazoa; phylum Arthropoda; class Arachnida; order Scorpiones; family Buthidae; genus Androctonus; species Androctonus mauritanicus. The sequence continues at coordinate 10,453 of WUQG02035023.1, forward strand.
AATTAATGTAAATACAATAGTAATACAGTATAACCCCGTTTATACGTTTCTCGCTTCTATGTTTTTCGCACTTGTACGTTGTATTTTGTACACTCTTTCGATTTTGCACGCAAAATCATTCCGCTTATACGTTTTCGCATTTGTACGCTATTAATTTATTCCCCAGAGTCGATCGTTTGGTCGCACTTACACATAAAATCCAAGGAATCTTGACCAAACTTTTCCACAAAGGAACAATTTACTATACTGTACACTACATTATCTTACGAAATAGAAAGTAGAATGAATACGAAAGTAAAACCAATCAGTCTTTCTACCGACGTCACGTAACGTTGTGTTACAGTGGAAGTAACACAACGGTGCGTAAGGTCAAAAAGAATTAGTGGTGCAAAGATGTGTACAGTAGTGGCGTATGAAGGCTCGATCTATGA
>WUQG02035034.1:0-10883 GCA_011317285.2 Androctonus mauritanicus
AAAATCGAAAGAGTGTACAAAACACAACGTACAAGTGCGAAAAACGTAGAAGTGAGAAACGTATAAACGGGGTTCTACTATAATAATAATAATTATTAGATTTTATTATTATTATCAATGCCAAAGTTCCTTATATTCCAAATTTGATCAAAAGCAACTGAATGATGCAACTTATACAAATCATCACGGAAAAAAGATCCTCATGTTCTCTTTTATTTTGACCAGACTGTGCTGAAATTTTCAGCGTACCTTAATCTAAGAAATGCCTATATAGTATTATAGATTTAATCGCAATCAGTTGAATGATGCGACTCGGATATCTGAGAAGAGAAAAACGATGTTTTTCAAATTTTTGCTATATTCAAACTTCTCTAGCTTTTTTAATAACTGAATTTGAGGTTTCAAATTTAGAAATCTCTCCTATTGAATATTTTTCACTGATATAAATGTTAGATTTATACATTTTCTTTGCATGAGTGCTTGATTTATTTAATATGTTAGATTTATAATATTTAATTTAGAACAAAAATTATAACGAGCTGAATTTATACCGAAATGGTTCTTTAATAAGAGACTGTTACTGACAATTGCACTCGGTTTAGAATCATTGACGTCTCTAGTTCCAATATATATATATAGGATATCTAGAGACTATTCTCTAAGGATGTCTATATACAGTATAGGCCTATATATATATATTCTTAGAGGGATATGCCTTATATATATACAGAGTACTATAATTATGCAAAGTTCTAAAGACTAAAATTATTAGCATTAAAAATCATAATGTTTCATTGTGAAATATGCAAATTCCATTTTAGCACTGAATCTTTCTTAAAATTTAGAATTCATATACAATAATGGGAAGTAACATTAGATTAGAAAATAAATGATAAAGATCTACAGACAGAAGTAATGAAATATTTTTGTTAATAAGGAGACGTTTACAACCAGTGGCGGACCTACAGCTATCTGAGACCAGGGGCGGAAGTCTCCCTGGGGCCTCCCAATTGGAATGATCAATTGGAATGATCACCATACAAAATGTACATATAGGTACAAGGTAGGCCTACATATACTTACTTAAAACTTCGGAGGCCCGCTGATCAGAGACCCGGGCGGTCCGCCCAATCCGCCCCTTGGTACGCCACTGTTTTTAGCCAGAGTTCTCAGTCTTCTCTCATTGACAAGTACAATTAAAGTTTTGAATTCATTTGTTATATATCCTCTATAATACATTAATAGGCCTACAGTGGTTTTCCGCAAACACACTATATAATATTCCATGATATGTAAGTAATATGAATCACAATATAGTCATTAATCACCATAAAAACAGCACTACTAGCAGCTTAAAACAAAATAAAAGATTGTTTTAAGCTGCTGGTAGTGCTGTTTTTTTATGGTTATTAATGTCTTAAATGAAACACTAAGTAGTTTGGATAGAAAGAATGGACACAATATAGTCTAATGTATTTAAGGAAAATCATAATCTATATCTAAGTTTACAATATTTTTAAGAACATTATTCATCAAATTTTTAGTAGAATGGCTTTAATAATCTATGAAAGTAAATTCGATCAAATTAATAAACAATTTTCCATAAGCAATACGTGGTAAAAATATACAGCACTGTATTATATAGGCTATATAATGAATGTTATATAGTATTTTTATATAAAATTTTCAAATTTAAAATAAAAAATTTTATAAACACATCTAACAAAAGTACCTTAAAGTGAATGCGATATTTTAATTGGTTTGAATTTCAGCAAGACGTAATTCGATGAAATCATTCGATTAATAAAATTATTATACAGTAGTTTGAAATTACTGAAATGTATATACGTATACTGAAAATATATTAATATAATTCACATAAAACACAAAACGAAAAAGAATTCTTTTCAAAAATTGGAATATCCAAAAATTGACTGATTCGAGCGATAAAAGTTCGGAATTCTAATTGTTTGTTATCAAATTAAATGCCACTTAGTCATCCATATTACTCCATTTAATAAAGCGATAGCATTAAATTGATAAATAATAAATTAATTAAAAAATATGTAGTAAATAGTATAGCAATCGAAAATATGATACATTAAAGTAAGTTAAAATCATGCAAATATTATGTAATCTATAAATCCAAACATAGGCGGCGGATGGCCGAGTGGCAACGCTGTCAGCGTGCCACGCGGGAAGACCCAGGTTCGTGTCCTAAGTCTGGTAGTTCCTGAAAAACAGACGAGGATGGCTGGGCTCGGCCATCTCATCCGTTTTTCAGGAACTACCAGAACTACATCTGGCCCCCTCCATGGGTGTGGGTGCAGCCGTGGTTGGAACTGGACTCGCCCCTTAGTAATCTCCCTGATTAGTCGGCCGAATTGGCCGCGTGGAAACGCTTCGGCTTTCCACTCTGGAGGATCCGAGTTCGAGTCTCGGGTCCCACCCCTTGAAAATATTTATCATGGGGTCCGGGTCCGGCCCGTCGATCCCCCTCCTCCACAATCCGGCTGATCCCTCCGCAAGGATGGGCAGCCTGTGGAAGGGCTTGTTTCGCCCCGCCACTTAGTGTTCTTCCTGAATGGAAAGTCGCGTTAAAAAGAGAAAAAAAAAATATACCCTGATCGAGAGAAAGGGACGTAAAATATAACAAAAATCCAAACAAATATATACAAATTTAAAGCTTGGTTAATATCTGGTATTTAATACAATACGTAACTTATGGAAGACAATATAAATTAAGATATAGATTAACTCTAGATTATGTAGCACTGTTCTCATAAAAATAATGAGCGCATATTTTTTAAAATTTTGGCCCGATTAAAAAAACGAATGAATAACAAAAATTTCAGCTAATAATATTTGTTCATATTCAACAAACTTAAAAGTTCAGTACATATTGATTCAATTATACTCATTAATATACATACCACCTGTGGCGGCCTGTGGATGATTTTTGTGGGAGGGCTGAAAAAAATTATAATAAAAAATCACTGCTAGTTGAAAAAAACCTCATTTTTATAGACATATATTTTAACGATATCGAACGATATATGAAAACGGCAAAGACACCGTAACACCTCTTTTAGATAGTCTGTTCTTTTGTCGACCGCCCGCTCCAAATTCTTATGAGCGTTTTTATATTGTCTCCGATGTCTTACAAGTTAACCTTTCACCTTGGTTATGGATGCCAAGAAGACGTTGGTCATCACCTGACACCTTTGTGTATTTTTACCATAGAATTTAGCTGCGTTGGGGACAAGAGTCCACAAGTTGGGCAATACGATATATTATCGCGTGTCACCTTTTGAAGCATTTTTCACTCGCCTCCAAATTCCTTTCTCCGTTTCTTCCTTTCAAAAAAACCAAAATCTGGAGGTGAGGAAAGATACACCACATCCACGTTCCTGTCCCTCATAAGAAGATATCTCCTGTAGATGGGAGCAGAATAATCATACTGAAAAAATAATTATAGCGATTAACTATGGGGTCTACTGATTTGATATTGAATAGAATTTTGCGCTGGAATAGTGTATTTGGTCTAAAAGACTCCATTTATAATTTATTTTCCAAAATTTCTCAAAAAAATCTGGAATTTCTTAAGTTCCTCTTTAATTTTAAATATAAATAAGTTCCCACACGTGTACCATCCAGAAAACCATAGCCGCATTCGTCGTTGCCGCATAAAATACACTAAAATATCATACGTAAATAACGTTACACTACACCGACAGTTCGTGCACTGTGTATATCCAATAATAAATATACAGTGTAAATAAAAATGACATCCATTGACACTTCAACTATAGAAGAAACTATCTCGATACACGATGAACACTACATTATATAGCAAAGTCGTTTTGTGCGCAGCAAATACATAAAAGAATATATACTAGCAATAGCGAATAGTGTGTACACAAAGCCATGCACAAAGCACACTAGTGTAATTCGAGCGTCCATTCCGAATGCACCTTACGATAGTTCCACGCCGCTTATTAAACTTACGCAGAAAAATATAATAAACTAATGAACTAGCCTGTTGTTAACAATAATGAAATTCTATTTAATAATTTTATGAAATTATATTTTATAATTATTTATTTTAACATCTATAAAAATTAAAATAATTGCACGATAAATAGTAATTTTAATAGTTCTCTATGTAGCCCAATAAACGCAAAAGGGCTAGTTTCTTCAGATCAACTTTGGTAAGACGACGTGAGTGCATGCTGTCGATTAGAGTGAGGAATGCCGAAGATATCGTAAATACTATATAGTAAAACGTTTGCTAGTAATGCTTGAACTAGAGATATTTCAGTCAAATTAATGAATTTAGTAAGAAAATTATATAAGTGATAATTGCAATGTAAGTTTTCCTTCTACATTTTTGTATAACCAGAATTTTAAATATTTATATATATATATATATATATTTTTTTTTTTTCTGTTAAAAATATTTAACTAAAATAAAACTTCATTTGAATTTTTAATAATTATATACGACAACGAGCGTTTTGAATTATTATTATTAATTTTTAATAATAATTTAAAAAATATATAAATAGATGTAGAAAAGTTAAAAGTTTATTTTATTATGGGATCTGTTTAGATAAAAAGTATTAAAAACATGGATAGAAAAAAATTATTGCAAAAATATATATACATTATGCTTATTTTGCAGAATTATTTCAGATTACTCTTTCAACTAAAATATTCAATCATCATGAATTTTTAGTGATAAAGTTTACTTAATGCATGATAAATATATGTTGAAATTTTGACTTTAAATGGAAATAGAGTTTAGAGGCTTATAATTCATAAATAACTCACTTGATCATTGTATTATTAAAATTTGTTGTATTTTAATTATAGTAAACTTTGTATGCCATAAGTTCAATCTTATGAAAATATTATTAAAAGGTAAAGTACAAATTAAATGAAATTTTTACATGTATTCTAAAAATATGCAGCATACACTGCATCCTTTTTTTGTACACTACAATAAGTACTTCAGTTTTTGTGTTTATACTTGGTTAGATTTGACTGATATGTCATTTTAAAATCTAAACAAATATTTTTATTCTTTTTTTTTTTGTTACATTTTCTACAGGTTATCGTAAATATGAAATATATAGTCAATAATTTGAAAATTACAACTCCCAATAATCAGATTATACTTTTATTCTATAACTTAGTGAACTAGTTGATCACAATCAATTGATTAATTCGAAATCAATTTTTAATTTTTTATCTCTATAATTTATTCAAAAGATTTAATGCCATACTGATAGCTTGACTTGAATTTCATTATATAAGTTTTAAAAATATCCTATCAGTTTATTAATATACATTATTCATAATAATACAATACAATACTATAATAAGCTTGCAAACATAAAATTAAAAGAACCAGACAAAAATGAATATTGCTTTTATATTGATATAAATATATATTAATTAACATTGATTAATTACTGGTCTTATCAATTGCATCATTGTCGTAAAGACTTTCTGTATTTACTAGCATAATTTTTTTGCAATGATTCAAATAGAAAATGCTTAGAATAGTTATTTTATTAGTATTTACTATAGTTAATGCCATAATAATTAATAACATTTTCAGTAGTTTTGAATCTTTACAGAAGTATTATTTAAATAAAATTAAATGCAAAGGAAATAATAAAATGCTATTAAGTTTTAATCTAATGAAGTAATTCACAAGAGCCTGTTTTAATAGAAATGTTTGCTTCTAAAAGGACACACCAAGTTCCCGAAAGGCAAATGGCTAATTTATTCACATAACTTTTTTGATTATATATTCAGTCATCTTAGTTCCATCACTCTGTTAAGTCTAAAGAATACACAAGATATTTAAAACATTTTAGAATTTGAGAATGATAAACTGAAAATAACTGAAATTATAATTAAGAAATCTGTGAATAAATAATTATTTGCTTTCAGTGAGCATGGAGTATCTTTTTGTAAAACAAATTTAAACCTAATCTTATTCCCAGTTAAAATTTTAAAATCAAGTTAACAACCCCAGTTAACAAATTTAAAAGAGTGTTAACTTGATAATGATAAATTTTAAAATTTGTTGTTTTTGAGCTCATTTGGGAATATTAAATTTAATTTAGTTAATACTCTTGAGATTTGGCTTATTTCTATAAAACATTGTTTAAATCAAGTTTATGGCATTTAATTTTCATTTGTCCCAAAATATTACTAGTAGTTCTTGCTCTTATGAATGATTTTGGACCTGGATATTGCTTGTAAAATAAATGTAAACCAAAAATCAATTTCCAATAGATATAAAATCAGGAGTTTTGTTCCCAGCAATGCAATTTGATCATAATAAAATTAAATAAAGACCAACAAAATCAATAGTTTGATTAAATAATGATTTAAAATCAAGCAAATTATAATAAAGATATTATTTATCTTATAAAATGTTAAATAATTTTATTTTTCATTATTATTAACAGGTATTATCAGATCTTTTTTATACAGATGAATTACTATTTTAGGCAGAAATCAGAAATAGAAGTTATTTATATAATATGCCACTAAAATGAGACAGCTTACTAGTTCTACTTTTCACCAACCATTTTGATATTTTTATTTTGTAGCAGATGGTAGAATTTTTTCTACAAACTCAGTTATACTGTATTGTATAGCTATGTATGTGCTTTGAAATGTCTTTTTATAAGGTTTAGAATTTATTTATTGCAGTTAAGGAGGTTTATATATTCAATTTTTTTGATAGTTCATATTTGAAAAACTTATAAACCTGGGAATACATATAAGTGAGAACTGTTTTTAAGCATTCGAATGATAAAAGACCGAAGGAATAATGAAAATCATCATCCTTTTTCATTATTTAGAATTAAAAAATAAACTTTAAAATATAAACTTTTAAGAAGAAAAATTAATTTTTTATAAATTAGATTAAAGTAAGGAATGTCAGTCATTTTTCAGATTAAAAAATAAATATATTGATAAATTCCAAGCTCACAAAGATTGGCCATTATTGTATTATGATAGTTTTATATGTTATACATAATGTACTATCATAATACTAAAATAATTAATTTTATAATATTAGTAATTATAAAATGTAATTATATGCTGTTAATGTAAAAATATTTGATTATTTATTATTATTATTATTATTATTATTATTATTATTATTATTATTATTATTTGAGATAATTATGAAAATGTAGGATAATTAAAGAAATAGAGATTTTTCATAACTTCTCATAATATGGGGCAAATAATTGAAATTCCTTCTAATTTGGGAGTACTTGCTTGGATTACTTGTGCCAAATGATTTTTGAAGTTGAGCATAATACATTTAAAAAAAAATCATTTAGTCATACTTTGATAATTAGATGAATTATTTCAAAGTGAATATCAAACATAAAATGCAATTGCAAAATTTAATAAAATTTATTTCCAACAAGTAATATCTATTTGCTCTACAATGAATATACATTGAATTTTGATTTTTGAACAACAAATATTAATTCACATTAAAGATTTTGGAATTACAGATTTTTAAATGGTACAATGGAATAATGGATTCTCAAAATCTAATTCAAAAATGGTATTCTTATGTTTCTTTTATTACAAAAATTTCATTGTGAAACAGGAATATTGCAAATAATAATTATTATAAATTCTAATTAGAAGTATAATCTAAATCCAATTACTCAGATGATAGAACATATTTTTTATTCTACCTTTAATGAAGAATATTCCAAAAAAATTTATAAAAATCAAAAATATATAAAAATAAAAGCATTGCACATTTGTCTAATGCTTGTATTATTTACTTTAATGTTGTTAGTAGGATGAATTTCTCCAATTATAAAAAAAAATTATCAATTAAAAAATATTAGTCATTAAGCTAACCAAAAATATTTTGATTTTTAAAAGATTTAGTGATTAATATTTGTGTTTGAGCAATTTTAGTGATTAATATACTATTTACCAATTAGTTTAAAAGTTGTTAGTGTAAGACATACAGATGGAATGGTGATCTTATAAGACTCATTTTAGTTTTGAAAGTAAGTTAATGAAGTTAGAAATATAAGGTTTGTAAATTTTTGAATAAATTTTTTATTGATTATACATATTTGAATTTCATTCAATTGATTATACAAACTACAAGTAATACTTGATTTGTGATCACTTGTATTTATGAACAGCATTGTCATTGATAAATTCTATGATTGATCAATGCAATTAACAAAGAATTAGTTCCTGACCAGTGATCTCATATACAAAAAAAACCAAAAATGTCTGGTTCTTTTTTTTTGTATTTGTTAAATTTATTATGATAAAGTAGAGGAGTATAATAATAAATATTGATAAATTTTGGGCATTTCAGACTTAAGATCATACCAGTTTAAAATGGTGGGGGTTGAACTAAACCCTATCTTAAGTTGAGGACTACCTATATTCTCTATTAAAAAAAACTGATCCATAAAGAATATTTTAATAATTGATATTTTGTATTTAGCATTATTTAAATGCAATTAATTAAACAAGAGATTCTTGTTTTTGAAAGTGTAATGGATTTTTTGAAAACTGTTTAAGTGAAAATCCATTTCTATTTCAATATAAAAATTTCCAGTTAGTTCTTTGGTCCCAAAAACCAATATTTTTATTCATGTGTGTTAAAATATTTTAAAAATATTAAAATATAAATAGTAGTCTAATCTAAATAACTGCAATGATGAATAAAAATTATGGAATAAAAATGATCTTTGTAATAATTATTATTATGGAATTTTAAATTATTATGGAATAAAAATTATCTTTGTAATAATAGTGTTTACTGAATACTCTTAATTCTTTAAAGCACTTTCAAGAATTAAGAGTATTACGTATACATTACCGAGAAGAGCAGTTTGAGTTATGGTAGTTGTTTTAGAATAGTGTTTATTGATTATGTTAATATCTTTTGTAAGTTTGTTTTATTATTTATGCTATGTCTTGCATCCCAGGAGTGCATGAGGTATGCATTTTTTGCTTGTCATAATGCAATACAGATTATGATAAGAAAAGATGCACACACTGACATATTGGTCAACCTATATAAATTTGATCATCTTAAATATAAATAATTAATTTATCAGTACAGTGATATATAGATTATATGTGACATATAGAATTAAAAATATTTTTGAGTTACTGATGCATTGTCAGTTGCATAGATAGACTGGAAGTTACATAATATAAAATTAAAACAAACACAATAAAATTATGTCAAACTATAGATAAAACAGAAAGATAAAAAACTTCCTGTTTTGTTGTAATTTTAATTTAGTTGTGTTTTAATTTTTATATTGTGTAATTTCTGAATTATCTAATGGCAACTGAAAATGAGTTGGTAATCCAAAAGCACTTTTAATTGTTTACTAGTAGTCACTTGTATCGGATTATTATTTATATTTACACTAATTTGTATCTATTTTTGTGAAGGTAATTTTTAGTTTTACAAATCTCTCATCATCAATTAATCTACTATAGTTTATTTTGAGCAACTAACTGAATTTTATTTTAATATAATTTATAATATGTGATTTATATCTTAATGAATTTTTTTATACTTAATTCTCAAATTTGTAAAAAGTCCTTTATTTGAAAGTCATATTACCAATTTAGTGATACAAATAAATATTTTTGGCTTTTATTATTTTTTATTCTATTTAGTGATTGTATTAAATATATTTTCATACTAAATTTATTACTTTATATTATTTATTTAATTATTTCAATAAAAAATTACCATATGTTAATGAAAAATATATCTATCATTTAGTTATGTCTTTCAGTTTACATCTAGATTAAAGATACAGTAAGTACCCAACTTATGATATCAATTCATCCTAAAAATTTCTGCATAAGTTCATATATTTGATATGTACAAATGTGTACATTAATAAACAGAATAGCTAAACAAAATATCTAAGCTTAAAGTATGCTCATATAAGAAAATTTAAAGCTGTAATTCATTATTTTAAAGAAGTAAATAATGAATTTTTTATTTGTGTTTTATAGAAATATAATACAAATAGACTTATACATGCATTTATATATATATATTTGAAATCATGGAATTCAAAACTGATTGAATAAGGAACCTGCCATATTTCAGATATAAAACAATGCTGACATATTATTCTAGACAGAACATAACCTATGATATATGTATGCACTCCTCAAGTTATGAACATTCATATTTACAAACATGACATTTAATTTTCAAATTTTAGAAAATTTCAAAAACTCTTCAAGAATTTTAAACAGTATGATGATAAAATGCTGTAGCAATCAATATAATGTGAAATCATATAGTTAGTTAACATATTATAGTGGTATTTCCAGATAATGATAATTACACCAGAAAAAAACTCTTGCTTTATATTTGGAACTTTTCATTCAAATCTATGAAATAAGAAACTTCTAAATGGTCCAGTTGTGAAATATATTATAAAATACAGTTTTTAAAGTTATTTCAGTACTTTTGGGGGAAAACTAACAGCAGTATCCAAATTACAAGCAACTCAGTTTTTGAAACAAAACTTATGTATGAATTAAGTTCATACTCAAGAAACATGTATATATAGTCTGTCCTGGTTAAGAAAAACCCTGATGTAAACAAACAAGATGTAAACAGGCTTAAAAGTTGTGACGTTATTGGCTGGTTCTAAATGATGTATTATGTCTCTCACATAAAGTAGTACATTCAAAAAAGCCATAATATATATGTATAATCACAGAATATAAATGAATTCTTATGAAATAAACACCAAAACTGCTTCTTTCTATTATCACAGTTCTGAGAAAAGCACTATAAGCAGTATATA
>WUQG02035045.1:0-10883 GCA_011317285.2 Androctonus mauritanicus
CATCGTTGCGTGAATTCTTCTCCAAGTCTTTAATCTAAAATTAAAAAAAAAAGAAATGATAATCAAAAAAATTAAATTAAAAAAAAAAAAAAACTTACAGCAAAATCAAAATAATTTTCAAAATTCAGTCCTAGAATTCTGTCGATTTCTTCTTCGTTTTTCGACCTCACAGCTGCCGTTAGTACAATGCTATAAGCTTTCAATAAAACGTCGTTATTAATTTGGGAAATGGCTCCGTTAATGCTCTCCAATTTTTTTTTCATGCATTTCGATACAACTTTCCGGTATTCCCCGATTAAATCATTTTCCGATTTAAATTCTTTGCTGCGCTGCCAACTCTAAAAAAAAAAGAAAATTAAATTAGCCTAATAATTTTTATTTTCGATTAAAAAAAAATTTACCTTTCCCAAGTCCAAATAAACGAGGACCTCTGTCTCCAGTAAATTGTTTTCATCTTCAATTTTCCGTTTTTTCAAAGTCTTAACCAATCCGCCCACTTCCTCTAATCCTTTTTTCGTAATCACGCTCGATTTTATCAAAACCTCAATTATTTTATATCTTACGATTTTCGTTTCTTCCCTCCAGTCTTCGAATCCCACGAGCCATTTAACGCAAAGCCCGACGTCCAAATAAGAACTAACCTCCCCTTCGTTACTCAAAAGATTATAAATAATTTTTAATAAATCCTCAGTCATTTTTTTATCTTTCGGGTATACAAAAGCCAGACCGGTGACCAAAACCAAAACCAACGGACGAACATCGCTCGGCACGTAAGGCAACGGCAAAATCGTTAAAACCTCCACCAATCCGTTCAATTCCTCGCTTTTCTTCCGAATTTTTTTCGGATTCATCATGATTTCTTTCAGATTCTCGGAAAATTCGACCAAATCGTCGTGAACGATGTCGTTGTTCTCGTCGAAAAATCCGAACGACGAAAATAATTTCGAAGCAAACGACGAACCGTTGCTTTCGTTTATTTTGAAATAATCGAAAATGTTTTTCGCGATAACCGAAAATGCGGCCGTCACGAAATCCGGATTTTCTTGAAGGGTTGGATCAAGGATCTTCTCATAAACATGTGGGATATAGGATTTGGAACTGGGTAGTCTGCATGATGGAAATTATTGATGCTTTTCTAAGCTGGCAGACAGCTTCTTCATTAGATATACTACTATCAAAAAACTATTTTGTCTTTATTATGTAATTAAGCAATATTTCAATCTATTTTAACAATTTCAATGGAAAAGCAGTTGACAATTCAAAATTAAGAAATTAACAATATTTTAATGATGATGATGATGATGATTATGATAATATTTTTAATGGTAATTAAAAATAATTTAGAACTTAATTTAGATGAATTTAATTTATGACCATTTTTTAGACAAACTATTCCTGTAACTAGAGTTATATTTGTATTTTCAATTTGATTATAATTTTGAATTGCCAATTATATATGATATGTACAATATATAATAGGCATTTATAAATCTTTAAATATTGCATTCAAGAAAAACGTTGATAATTAAATATTCTCCCTTTTAATCCCAATTAATCCCAACTGTGATAATCAACTTCTAGTAATTGAAAAATTATTGAATAAAAAAACTGAAATTTACTACTCTTAGATTTATAAAAAAAAATCACTATTATATTTGAAATTTATCATTATAAATTACAGGTCAGCCTCAACTTATAATGCCCTCAATTAACAAAGGTGATGTCATTTTATGATGGTTAATGCAGTTCATATGCAAATCAAAATTATAAGTGCTTATACTCTTAATAAATTCAACTGTATCACAAAAGCACAAAACAGCAGTATTTTAGTGTTTACTTTTGTAAAATACTGCTGTTTTGTGCTTTGGTGATAGACTGTTGAACATGCATATCAATCTATGCACAATGGATTGATGTACTAAAAAACATCCTTTATATATTTGATTCTTGTAGTTTTTTTATGTCATGATGATAGAATATAGCCTCCTAGTTATGACTAGTAGTAGGAAAATATATTTTGGGCATTTTTGACTTCAACTGCTTCAACTTATAACTGTAGAATTAAAACTGATCATCATAAATCAAAGAGAATTTGTAATTTTTAATTGTATTAAAAGAAAAAATTATACACAAAAAAAGCTTATCAATCATATATTATGTACTTTTATTTGCTTATATATACTTCAATACATACCTAAAAGAAATAATGATGGTCCATAATATTCTGCATTACTTATTACATGCTTCAGTGATCTTGGTAAAGAACCATCCATTACTAAAATTAGAATTAAAAAAATTATATGTAATATTTTTTGAAAATAATTTATATACTACTATATTATTAAAATCATACAGTGTCTGATATTATCAGAAAATGCTGGATCTTGAATAGCTTTCTTTAAAAAGTTCAACATTGATTTTAAAAGAGCAGCTCGTTGTGGGAAACACTGAATACCTGAAATTTATAATATGTAATGATATTAAAAATTTATAATCTAAATATAAAAACACTCAATAAATTATTAAAAACTATTCAAATAAAATTAGACTAATTCCTTTGCCAAATTATATCCCTTAATATGCTTAACAGAAATTTTAATTATTTGAAATAATTTACACTATTAGATTTATCAGTGGAGTCCAATCTCAGTAATCAAAAATAATTCTAAATTAATAAAACTGTCTGAAGATTCAATGTAATAGATAGTCTTAGTGGTCTAGCAAAAAGGCGTTGGGATAGTAACCTAAAGATCCCCAGTTCAATCCTGGGCCGAGGCAGATTTTTCTTCAGATAAATTAGTTAAAATTCTAATTTAATTATTAATTGATAGATGGAGCCACTCTTTGATTTAATTATTATTAAATATTCTAATTACAAGATGGCATTAAAATTATTATAAATTATTTCAAATAATTAAAATTTTCATTAAGCATATCAATGGATATAATAAGGCAAAGTAATTAGGTTCATTTAGAATAAATTTCCATAAAGTGTGGATTATAAGCTTAAATTAAATTAGTTATTAAAACATTTGTTTAATAAAAGATTTCAAATTATAAATGAATCTTCAAAATTACATTTAAAGCTATTTTCAAGTACAATATAATTTTATTAATTTACAGTCTTGATACATTCAAGATTATCATTCTGTTCAAGATTATTTCCTGCAGTAATTTTCTCTATTGTTAGTAGAAATGTGTCATTTCTTTGAATAAGGGTTGCACCTTGCTATTGCAGTTACTAAAATTATTTATATTATTTCATCAGGTAGTGGATTTCTGTTCAATTTATAAGATAAACTTGTGTGGCACTATTATCTTCTAGAGCACTAATGCCTATTGCTATTTGTTCTAGTATTAGTGTGATCAATTCTCATACAAAAGTAAGACTAATAAGAACCACACATCTCTTCTGTATGAAATAGTTTTAATATTTCAAAATTAAGACATTTTTTTTCAAATCACAATTAAACAATTCCATGTTTTAATAAGTATATGTATGAAATTTGAATAAATAAAATTGCTCATTATCAAAATTAAAACACAATTTAATAAAGTATTCTGATGAAAAACATGGAATTGTGATCAATATAGGTAATATTGATACAAATTGAGTTTAATGTTACATATATAATAAACTAAATATAATCACATACTACTACACACTGCTCTTTACTGTGTATGACAAAGACTACTCTCTAACTAGCACTACCAAGAAATACAGTTTTGTAATACAAAATAATAAATTATTATTTAGAGGAGCGCTTTCGGTTTTTTCACCATCCTCAGCTCTAACGTAAAAGAATAGATTTTTTTTCTTACAAAAATTGTTTAGAACACAAATTCAAGATTATATACATTACGTACTACGTTTTTTCAGTAAATGGAAAAATGGGAAAAAATTTAAATTAGATTA
Source organism: Androctonus mauritanicus (assembly GCA_011317285.2). Taxonomy (NCBI): domain Eukaryota; kingdom Metazoa; phylum Arthropoda; class Arachnida; order Scorpiones; family Buthidae; genus Androctonus; species Androctonus mauritanicus. Next base: position 3,917 of record WUQG02035045.1, read on the forward strand.
CAGAAATTAAAACTAAAATTATACATTAAAATCAAAAATTAAAACATTAAAATTAATAAACATTAAAGTAACATTAATATCATATAATGCGATTGTGATAAAGAGCTGTATACTAAGCACCAGTTCGATACAGCTCAGTGCATCTTTCCATAACTTAGGTCATCTGTTGGTGCTTGTCTGATCATTTCCAGGAGTTTCTTATAGTGTCTAACTGCTTATCATTAATAACGGTGGTTTTCTGCGCATTCTTATAAATTTGTATCTCTTCCACAGCAGATAGGCTACTTTGTTCCACCACTTGCGCTATTATCTTTGAATCTTGTCAACTGATGACTACATTAGCTTCGTAGGCTCTTTTTGCCAGTGCTGTCATGAGTTTCGCATTTTTTATACTCCATTGGTGCTCTATAAGCCTGTTCTTAAGATTCCTTGTAGTGGCACCTATGTAAAGCTCTTCAGCCCTTTGGTCTAGGTTGTATAGAGGAACCTGGTAAATGCCTGTCTTTTCATGTTCTCTTCTCGGGTCTTTTTTGTTCCTGAGGGCGTTAAATACAGTTGGGGATCTTTTGTAGGCAGATTTCATTTTCTTCTTACTAATTACATTCTTGACTGTATTATAGTTGCTTAAGAGACTTGGTATAACTGCATATGAGTCAGGTTGTTGGTTTCCTATCTTGCATTCAGCTCGGGCAGATTCTATCCTAGTCAAAGTAGTGGTATCGCCTACTTTTTCATTTAGCTCTTTCTTTAACTTATCTACTATTCTAGTGTCATATCCATGACTTCTCGCTATATTCTTTATAGTATTAATCTCAGATTCAAAGTCTTCCTTTTTACTACAATGCGTGATAGCTCTTTTTTATATCTCCATTTATCATCAGACCATCTTGGTATAATTAGTGTCGTGGCGGTTGGTTTTTCTATAGACTTTTGTGGTAATATTGCCACTTTCAATCTGTAAGTGTACATCCAGGAAGTGTATTTTGCTGTGGCTACATTGGTCCAAGTTCAATCTTAATCTATAGCTAGGCAGGGTTAATGCATCTTGGAGTAATTGGATCTGGTTGTCTCATTGCCATATGACAAAAATATCATCCATGTACCTCAGGTAAAGGGTAGCCTGTCTGATTATTGTGCCTATCATAGTCCGTTCTATGTCCCTCAATATGAGTTCTGCTAAAATTCCGGCTAAGAGGCTTCCTATTGGGACACCCCTCGTTTGCCTGTAGAACTGGTTTTTAACGTAAAATATGATCTATTACAAAGGAGGTCTGCTAAGTCTTTAAATACATGTTTTGTTGGTGGCATCTGATACAATCTCCAAGAAGAATCTATACAATGCAAGACAGGCTGGAGCTATGTTGAGTGAGGGATACAGTTTCTCAAAATCATACATTGCTAAATCTTGTTGATCGTGGAGTTGCAGGCCTTTTACTTTAGTAACAAATTCCTTAGGGGACTGTATTGTGTGATCATAGCCTTTAAGCTTTTGATTAATCCAGTTGGCAATTCTCTTTTCTAAATTATAAGTTGGCGAGCCTCTTTTCAACAATTCGTCTAAAGGCTAATGATGTGTTGTGGATCTTTGCAAATGCAAAGAGCCTTGGGCAGAGGGGGTTGGGAGGAGTTCTTACTTTCATAAAATCAGACAAGAGTTTAGTTCTTAAGAGTGTTACCTGGTTTCTATCAAGCGCCTTAGTTGGATCCTTAGATAGTTTTTCCGCTCCCGAGTCTTTGATATAGTTGTTTAGGTAATCTTCATAGAGTTGCTTTTCTAAGAGCATCACTTTTTTGGACTTGTCGTCCCTTGTTAGAGTTATCTCGTTGCTCTGCATCCACTTATGGGCATTTCTAATTAGTTCGTTATCTCTCTTTATTCTATTGCTTCTTTCTTTATGGCTTGTTTTTTGTTTGGCAACCTCTTCCACAAAATGCCATCTCAATCTCTCCTCCTCTAAGTAATGAACACCTGTTAGAAATGATTTAGTTCTAAACAGAAACGACATATCCTTATGGCATAAATTTTGACCCCAGTAGCAAAATATATAGTGTTTATTATACCCTTAACATTTCTCTTTAAGAAGAAAAAAAAACATTAACAGTAATGAAAAAATGAGTTTTTGAATCTATCATAAATTGCATATTATACATCTAATAAAAAAAATTCATAAAACAAAAAAAATGTTACTTGGGAATTTTTACGAAATATGCATAAAAAAAATCAGAACTTGATAAAATTAGAATGAGGTTAAAATTTAAATAATACACGATTAATAGCCATTGAAATTGGAGAATGTTTCTGAAGTCATATTTTATTGTCCTTGTTCACAAACCCCTCCCACTGATGCACTACCTCTAAATGACTGTGGACTATCACAAACTTACAAAAGCCACCCCTCTGTTTACAAACAAAACAAGAACCGTGTTTGTTTGATGTTGGGAAAAGATTTAGGGCTGTCTGAAATGCGATCTTTGTTTGTTTACATAATTTTGATAAGGAGATATCGGATTACATAATTTGCTAAAATACAGCAACATAATATAGAAAAATGATTAGAGACTTGTAAGAAATAAAAACTTTAATTTAATCAGAAGGTGTAGATTAAATTAGCGAGAATTTTTTAATAAAAACTGGGGCTCACAGCCTTCATGAAACCTGACACCATTGGGTAAATACAACACTTACAAGGTTATAGCCATATCTCCCTTGAACAAAGCAAGCCACGAATGAAGAATTCAGCTGAAATTTTCAGAAATAGTTTTTAAAAAACCCAAGCTTTATATAACTTTGGAATTTATTCCAAAATCTAAAGGCTGTAATTTTGCATAAAAATGAGTTATTTTTATATAATAACAGTAGAGAAATAAAATTTTTGCTAATCATTAAAGATTAATAATACTTCTAAATATATTTTTATAAATTTTATATTTAACAGGTTATCACAATTTATGGTAATCCTGAAAACTGTTCGTTAGCTTGTCAGAAAATCTTAGAAGTAATGCAACAAGAAGCAAATAATACAAATAGAGGGTAAGCTTTTAAAAATAGCTCAAGGTTTTTTTATTTTTAATAATTTATTCACAATTTGATTCATCTAATTTAAATTTGGTTTTAAATCTAGTATATTATTAATATTGCTATGAAATGGTTATCATTCTGTTGAAAGTGCAAGTCAATATTTGTAACTTTGCCAGTATTTTATATATATAGATATTCCTTGTTTTACAAACTTTGTATGCACAGTGATGATGTAATCAGTAAATCTTGTAATTTGTCAATACATTTCTGTGGATCTCTGACCCAATGATCTGATATATGGAAATTGTTCTTGTTTTGTATTATGATTCTTGTAGGTTTTTTGTGCTTTGTTTATTAAGATATTGTATAGTGTTCTAGTGAACATCAGTAGTGAAACATATATAAATTTTGGACATTTATGACTTATAGCCATTCTAACTTGTGACAGCAAGGTTTGAAACCAAACCCTGTTGTAAGTCAAGGATCACCTGTTTTGTGTCACTGTTGCTACAAGTACATATAATAGTATATGTAATATTTCATATGGAAATAAATCAAAAAAAATTAATAGTGTGTGTGAAAAAATTAATGTGTAGTGTGTGTATTAAATAGTATAAATAAACAAGTTACATTATGGGAAAATAAAATTTTTATTGTAATTAATATATGCTAATTTGAATAAATAGGAATTTAGTATGGCATATTGAATTACTTTACAAATATATCAGAATGTTATGAATGTTTTATAAATATAAAGAATTAGAATTCAGTAAGAAGTCCAGTTCCCAACAACATTAATTACTTCATTTGCTTTGGATGGAACAGACTGTTAAAATTTCAAATATATCCAATGGTCTTTGCATTTTCTCCCAAATTTATTGCACTTGAATTAAAACATTATATGAAGTGTACCTTCCTTTCCTTACATATTCTTGTACTATTTTTCCTCATATATTTTCTATTGGGTTTAAGTCTGCAGCTTTGGCCAGCCAAGTTTTACAATTGGGATGCTGCTGAAACCACTGCTTTACAATTTTGCTTGTATGAATGGGACAGTTTTCTTGAACAAATGAAAAAGAATGTCCTGGAGAATAAACAGCTGACACAATTAGCAAGAGAATGGATTTTAATATATTTATATATTGGAATGAATTGAATTGGCCATCTATTTGAACTAGTTCTCCTGGATCATGTGTGGATATCCAATTCCACATTTTATGCTTTTGTAATCTGACTTTCATATATAAGCTATATTTCCAGGCAAATAACAAGTTCCTGCTTATTTATAACAATGAAGTTCTCCATGAGAGTTGGGTGCAAATGTTTTTTTAATTAAAAACATCAGATTTCTAAAATTTAAGTGTGTAGGGTTAATATTGTAACAGAAATCCTAATCTTGTTTCTTTATGAATGTTTGTCAAGTATTCTTTCTTCACAGGTTGTTGATGATTGAATCCAAATTCTCTTAAACATTTCCATATTGTTTCAGATGAGCATTGTAACTGAGGTTTGACAAATACAAAAAAAATTAGTGTTCATTTGCAGTAGCATTTCTGATTTTCATCTTGTGGAGTCGTCTCTTGTAGCCTTCCATATCTTCATTTATTATGAAAGTCGTGGTGGTGATACCATCTTTTTATTCAATTTGGCATAGTTTTATTGTCTATTTATCAAACGAATAAGAACAAAAAAAAAAAGAATATTAATAAAGAAAACTTATTTTACCCATAAAAAGAAAACAAGTTGTTTTAAATACAAATATTGTATTTGACAACTTTGATAAAGCACTGCTTTGAAGGATTGTGCATAATTATAATACTAGTTCTCCTGGATCATGTGCAGATATCCAACTATGACCAAATTAACTAATGAAATGAAAATGACTGCAGCATTTGACATTTAAAAGGAAAATTATAAGAAAACAATTTCATGAAGTTGGTTTTCAATTTAAAAAATGCTTTCTTATAGAGAAATCAGAAATAGTTGCAGCAAGACACTGTTATCTTCCAAAAACTGGAAAAATTAGAGGCAAAAATAAATGTATCATATTTGAGCGAAACATATGTCCATGGCTTATGGAAGTGTAAAAATGTATTTTTTCATTTTGGGGATTCAAAAAGGAATTTTCCCATTTTTGTTGGTGGGTAGAAAACATTTGTCTTGGACACAAACAGTTATGGTGTTAATGCCGTCAAAAGTTAACCAAAAATTTTATTAAATGATGCTGTAATTATTGTTAATGGTATGATAAAATTATTTGAATTACAAAGGAAATTGGAAATTTATAGAATAACCAATTTTCCTTTAGAAAACATCTGAGTTATCTTTTGTTGAAAAATAAATTGATCGCTGAAAAGAATATTTACATGCTAACCAAAAAATACGTCCTTTCTAAAATACAAAATTTTCCTTGTTTATGCATTGTTAGTTTTAACTGTACTGACATCTGCATGTCAATCATATTGTTTGGATCCTATTACATCACTTCCCTCAACCCTTTTACAGGAAATTACAATACAAATGCACTTATTACTACAGTTGCTATAAGCATATACACTGATATTTACAATCTTGAAAATATATCCCTGATGGGAATTTATATAGATTAAATGAATAACAATGCTATTGAATAGTTAATATGGAATTGTTATTGTGGTGTAACTATAGAAAAAAACACTACTTATATGCTATAATTATCACATATATGTTTAACATTTATTGTTATATAAATTTTGTTAATTGAAAAATTTTGATGTTTGACAATTTTTAATTATATATTAAAGTTACTTTATTACCATCAGTTTTTAAAATTTCATAAACATTCCTTACTTTTATATGTACAATATTTAGGAATCGATTTGTAATGTTAACTTTTGTTTTATTGCAAATTAAAATTAATTAATAATAATAAATATAAATGTATATAAATAAAAAAAATATTAACAGTTGAATTTGTAAGAATAAGATGACTAAGAAATTTAATCTTGTTATAAGCAGTTAAATAATACTATACTGTGTTTCAGGAAGCTTTATTATTTTACATTTGTTCCAAACTTTCTCTAGGAAAATTCCTTGAGGAGATAAAAATAGGTGTGCCTAATTTAGTTAAAAGGAAATTATTGACCCATTATTCTAGAATAGTGGCTTTCAAATGAGAATTCCCCCTGGGAGAATGTTTCAGGGGGAAATCTGAATCACTAATGAAATAAAATTTCCGTTATAAGTTTTTAAAATTATCTAATAATTTAAAAATAGATTAAATTTATTGTACTATAGGAAAAAAATATTTTATTATATACTTAAGATACACTTTTTGAGTTAATTATCTTAGTTCAGAATTCTTTTTCCAAGTTCAAAAGGGGGAATAGAGTAAAAAAGATTGAGAATCACTGTTCTAGAATTGTTCAGTCTAATCATTGCTAATTGTAATTTTATATATTGAAGTTTAAAATTGTTGAATTTGAGGAGGCTGTTAATTAAAAATAAAATCCTTTAATATACTGCATTTTATTAATTATAAGATTATTTACAAGTTACATAGTAACTTGTAAATATTCTTATAATTAATGCATTCATTATTCTTTATTCTTTTAATGCATTCATATTCTTACTGTTTCAACAATAAATTAACAATCTTTAGAAATTATAAAAACATTATAAACTTATTATTACGTAATTTTTAAGCTTAATAACTTTATAAACTATCCATCAAATATCTAAAATAATATATATTTATTTTTAAAATAATATTTAATTGAGAAAAATAATTTAAACAATTTTTGCTAAAAGTTTTTCATAGAAGAAAATCTTTTTACATTATTTTAATTTCACAAAATTTATGAAAAGTTTTCAGTTCAAAAATTTAGTAATGCAGTGAAACCTCTCAATAGCGGACACCTCTGGGGAACAGAAATTTGTCCGCTATTGAGGATAATGGCCATCTGAGCC
>WUQG02035056.1:0-10883 GCA_011317285.2 Androctonus mauritanicus
CAATTTTTGACATGCTTTGGCCTTTGCTTGTGCCACCTTCTTCTTTGCCTGCTTATTCCTGATCTCAAAGACTTCTAGGTCTACTGATGCATGTGTTGAGTCCCACTTCTTTTTTGCCTTTCTCTTCTGTACTACTGCCTGCACTTCCTGGTTCCACCATCAGCTTTTCTTGTTTTCCCAGAATTTTCCTGTTGTTTCTCCCAAGATTTTGTTGCTGGTACACCTGATGGCCTCTGCATTTCTATTCCACCACTCTTGAACATCTTCAAAATCTATGGAAACCCTCTGCAGGACTGCTTCCTTATTAAATCTGTTCCTCAAAACTGTGTCCTTTAATTTGAACCACTTGGTCTTTTTCACATTAGCCTTAGTCTTCACATTCTCCCCTGACTGCAGGCATCAAAAGGTGGAAATCCATGAGCATTGGATGGTGTTGTGTTGTCACGTGATCACTAGGGATGACTTTGCAGTTCTTCATTCCTTCAAATATTTTCTCCTGTACAGAAAGTAGTCAATCTGTGTGCTATTTCCACCACTTTTGAAGGTGATCAAGTATTCTTCTTTCGTGTAGAAGAAAGAGTTGACCAAGGCAAAGTCGAAAGCTACAGCAAAATTAATGATTTGTTCACCTTCCTGGTTCATGTTTCCAAAACCATGCCCTCCATAGATTCTTTCTATGCCTCTGTTATTGGTTCCAATGTGTTCATTAGCGTCCCCTCCAATGATAACTCTATCTTTCTCTTCCAGTTTCTTAGCTCTTCATCTATGGTTTTCCAGAAAGCATCTTTCATCTCCATACTTGTACCAACTTGTGGGGCATAAGTACTAACTACATGGATTGTTTCCACTATGTCTAGCGTCATCCTCATAATCCTGTCACTTCTGCAGCTTACTTCTATGATGTTTTCCTTCATCTTTCATGAGATGATGATCCCTACTCCATTTCTATCTTCTTTGCTTGCACTGCTGTAGAAAATCTTATAACTTTCTCCTAGTTCTCTTGCCTTGTCTCCCTTCCATCTTGTATCTTGTACACATATGACATTAATCTTTCTTCTTTCCATCATGTCCACAATTTTCTTTCCTCTTCCTGTCATGGTGCCTATGTTGAGTGATGCAATCCTGAAAAGTAAAGATCTTCGAGCTAGCTTCTTTAGTTGCACCTGCTCTTGATGCGATAACCCTAGCATACTTTTCACAGTCCTCGGACGCCTAAGGGACTGCGCATTGCCTACAGCAGGGAACGCCCTAGCATTATTTGAATTGTGGATACCACTCATCATAATAGGCTTGGCAGGGTGTTTTACAGCTGGATGCCCTTCCTGATGCCAATCCTCATCATTTATCCAGGCTTGGGACTGGCCACTCTGCCATATGGCTTCTTGGGTGGAATTAAATTAATTAATAATTATTAATTTGGCATTTAATACAAAAATTAATCACTAGGGGAGTTTTGGCTAGATTAGGGTTATTTTATTCAGGAAGATCCATAGTGTCAAATGATGACTCTCTCTGAACATATTCTCACAAAACAACTGCAGAATTATTATAAAAATTTAAATTATTATGATCTACTAAGCAAAATCACCTTCAACAGATTGGGAAAAAATTAGCAGACAAAGAATTTGGCACCATATGAACTTTAAACTGAAAATAGAACTTAATGTTTAACAGTTTGCATAATGTATTTTGCTCAATATACATGAAAAGCAATCACTATTCAATATATACAAAAAGCAATCACTTCTTCATAAAATTGATATTGGAGAAGAGAAATGTGCTGTGTATGTTAAAATATAATAACAGAACCAACAGTTGTCTCTAGATTAGAAGACAGTTCTTAAACTAAACTCAAGTCTATACTCTAAAAGAAGTATTACAGGGGCTCCTGACTTATGATGGAATGTATTCAAAAATTTTAGTCAGAATTCAAATCCATAACTCAGAATATGATTTTCAATAATTGCAAAGTTATAAATGGAAGTTAGATTTCCAACTACCAAAATTCAGAATATACATGTTTATAAGTCATATATTATAGTAATGTTAAATAAATACTGTTTATTTTATAAAATAAGGAAAATATACATTTCATGACTATCTCTACTTTTATGTAGATGATGATAAAGAAAATATTAGATAAAAACAAAGATGGAATGTCAAATAATTCAACAAGCACTTTAAGGAGGAACACTAAAATTTATTGTTAATAAATATACAATTACTTATAATACTAAGCAGTAACATTTTTGACATTCTATAGTTCTCTCAGTTGCATTTAATAATTGTATGTCTCTTGCTCTATATAAGCACATGATATAGGCCAGGGGTGATAAAACTTCTTGTCACTATGAGCCTCATAGGAAAATCTCAAATACTTGAGAGCTGCAATCACTTTCTAGGTCAATGAGGGCTACATCAGTTTTTTGGGTAATCTTAACAGTAATTTTAAAAATTGTTTATTATATATTTCACATACATTTATTTTATATAGACACATACCACTTAACAAACTAATAAACTAATTATCTCAACTTGCTTAGTATCAAATTAAGTCTATACACAGCTCTAGCAAGTATAACATTTTATACTTGCTAGAGCTGTGTATAGACTGAACATACCACTTTTTACAATAAATGAACAAATTACAAATATAATATATTTTTAACTTAAATAGGTATTTGCTCCATATTAACTATTGACTTTCATGATATAAAGCCACATTGAAAGTGCGAAAGAATTGCATGCAGCTATGCAGCAATTTGGCCATTGAGGATTAGGCTATCCCTATTAGGATGATTTATAAATAAACATTTCATTGTAATTCTGACTAAAACAAATATAAAAATATAAATAAGTTTTTCATTATATTCTGTTATATATATATATAAATAATAGATTTTAATGGAAAGTTTCTATATGTTTTTGTCTTAATGTATTTTCCCAGATTGTAACTGTTTAAATGTCAATGTGGAACCATAGAAAAACATTTATTTGTAGATTGTCTTAATAGGGATGGCTTATATCATGTGCATACTTGTTAAATGAGCCAAGAAAGGTTATAGAAGACAAAAAAACATTGTCTGGCATTATTAGTAACTTTAATATTTATTAATAATAAAATTTTAGTATTCCTGTTTAAAGTGCTTATTGAATTATTTGTATTATTTTATGAGCAGCAAAATTTGAAAGTTTAAGATTAAATATGGAATGTATAAGTTATACATGTCCAAATTTTTAGATAAAGGAAGAAATTACAAATGAACCCCAGTTTACAAGGTCCCAACTTTATAAGACAAAAAGTTTCAAACTTGAATAAGGCATTCCTCCTTAATGTGAAATGATAAAAGATGGAAATGATGATAGAAGTATTACATAAGTGTTTTTCAAAGAACAGTTCCAAATTTTAAAATATTTATAATAAACATATGTATTTATTTAAAATTTGAGTGCTATTTTATTCTATATGTGGAGAATATTCTGGCAAATTTCATTATAAAACACATTTTGCCAAATTTATCATGTGAAATAGTTTCAGCTTTTTTCCCATAGACCAGAAATTGAATCCAGTCCAGAAATTGAATCCAGTCCAGTTCTTAAAATTTAATAAGAACTGGACTGTTTAACTGACTGGATTGGACAAGTTGAGGCCATCAATTCCATGAGCCAATTCATTTCTTCAGTATCAACCAGATGGCTATGTCATATAGTATTATTTTATAACTTGAAATTTTGGATTCAATTCCAAATCTGAGATCTATATTTTCTCAGGAGGGTCCTGATTCATTGAAGTAAATTCTTCAACTGATGCCCCACATTATTAAGAATATGAGTGGCCCATCATTGGTATTAATATGTTCCATTGATTTGTGGGGATATAGATGGACAATAGGATGCTAAGTTAGTTTTTGTTTAGCCTCATCTTATTGTGCATAGCACATACTGTATCTGATAACAGCCACTTTTAGATCCTATCACTGGCTGGCCAACACCCATATTGGGATCAATTGGAAGGTTGGAGGATGTGGTTCAACAGGCTAGATCTGAATCTTTCTTGAAAATCTGGAGGTTTAGGACCTAGATTTGAACTTAGATCCTCCAACAAGATAATAAGCAGGTGCTTTACTATGCACCCATCCAGCTAACAGCATTAGAATGGAAAGCAGCATAAAATGAGAGAGAAGAGATATTATCTCAAAGGTTTTGATAATGTTCAGAATAAATTATTATAGCTATTTTTTCATACAAAGAATATATTATTAAGATTATTAAATAGAGATATATTTTATTGGGGACATTTTGTCTTTCTAATTTTTATATTGCTTTCCAATCAGAAATGATTAAATGACAGCTATTCCAGGCCTATTGTGAATTGTTCTCACTATGATTGGGTCAGTCAATAGATCGTTAAAGTGAAACATGAAAGTATGGGACCTAGAATTGAACTCCCCTATCCTTCAGATGGCAATTAATATATAGTATGTGTATTTCTTTGCCATGGTTGACATATTTCTTATGAACTTTCTTTAAGAAAATTGCCTTTTTAGATTGTATTATGAAAATTAACACTAATTATTGATGTTATTTTCTGTCCTTTATGTAATTGGATGATATTTAAGGATATTTCAATAAAAAATGAATGACATTTTCAGAGCTCAGGAATACATCATAATTTTTCAGTTTAAGTCAATGATAATTTAGTCCCCAATTTATGAACATTTTCTAAAAATGCTTTAATCTTGTAAATGGGTTAACCTGTATTTTCGATATCATTTCCCAATCGTAGACTGATTACTATGTTATAGTGTACACTTCAAGCCCAAATATGAACTGCCAAATCTGTAAAGCAGGACTTTAGAGTAAATGTATTGATACTTGGGCCAAACCCATCAAGAAAAATTTTCAGAGGCATAAGATACTATTTGGGAGAGAATCCCTATAAATGAATTAGGTAGTTATATGATATATGTGATTTGTTTGCAGACACTTCAGAAAGTATTCTTGAATTGAATTGAAAATATTTAATTAAAGAAGCATTGAAGACCAATGTGGCAGCTACTTTTTTTTATTGAATTATGCACTACTTTCTTTCTTATTGGATATGGTCAATGTGATATTCTACTGCTCACCACAGGTTGCTTACAACCCATGGTAAGATCAGCAATCAGATAAAGATAAGGTTAAATGGACCAGCCTAAACAACATCTGAAAAATCTAGAGGTATAAAATTCATGATTAAACATGAATATCCCATGGTAGAAGCATGATATTCATGTTTAATCATGAGTATGTTAATACTATCTTATTCTTACCTGCTATTCTTATCCAGTTCTAAGAAAACAACCCTAAAAGCAAGTAATATATATTAAACATTTATTTTGTAAAAAGCTTTCGGACTTTTATAAAAGTCTGAAAGCATTTTATAAAAAAAATTTTTAACATATATTATTTGCTTTTAGGGCTATTTTCTTAGAACTGGGCACAGTATGTTTTTTATCCTGGCAGCTATTTGGCCATCTGGTTGATGGGTTGCCATTATTGCAAAATTTTTGATGGCAGCCATTGTAAGTACAGATTTCCTTTGTAAATAGTCACTATTGTAAGTGCAAATAATTGTATGTCAAACTATCATAAGTTATATTGTGATACCCCTAGTATTGTGAATTAATGGCAGATCGAATATTATTGACACAAAATTATGAGGAATTGGAACAAGATCAGCCATCACAACTGATATATAATGCTTACAATTAGAATATCTCAGCAAAGCTGTAACTGAAAAACATTCAATATTGGTTGATAAAAGAATTGCTTTCTGCAACAAGATAATGTTACAATAAGCGGCAGCTCATGACTCAAATTGTGGGTGCTGCAATTTTCGAAATATACATATGCATTATAAATATACAGTGTATGTGTGTTTGGATAAAAATTATGATAAAAATTTAAAAAAAAAATTAAACACAAAAAATATTTTTTATTATCGATAAAATTATACAGTTTTGTATAATTTGAAATGTTATGTCTTTAATTGTAATGTCCAAATATTTAAAGTGACGGAATAAACATGATAAACAGTATGAACATATTACAATTTGCACAACCTACATATAAACAATACTGGAACTGCACAATGGACAGTGCCACATTACACTAATAGCTTGCATCTTCCTATGATATGCATCTGCTTGTGTGAGTAGCAATATGACACTATGGTAAGCATAGTGCTACTAGTGTCCTTCCTCCTCTTAAATGTTACAAGATAGATTTTTATTATTTTTTATATAAAATAAGAAAATTGTATACAATTGTTGATGATAAAATCAAATATTACAAGCAAATATAAATAAATTAATAAATATATATATATATTGAGAAAAATTTGGGATGCTGCAGTTCCACAATATCTATGCATGAGCTGCTACTCCTGGTTACAACATATTTTGCACAGCAGACACTGTAGAAAATCAGAAGTTTAGATTGGAACTTTAATAATATAAACATTTCTTAATGAAAAAAGATTTCCAAAATATTAAGTTCAATTCTACATTCTCAATATTCTTCATATCAAAGCCAGTTTTCTTTTATAAACAAAGGGTAGAAAATTGGTTTCAAGATGGGCAACCATACTTAATAATGATGGGGATTATATACAGGTAATCCTTGACTTATGACTGCCTCTATTTATGGTGATTCATATTTATGACAGAACTATAATCAGTAAATTTTATGATTGGTCAATGCAGTTCAATGGTTTGATTCCAGACCCAATAGTCTGATATATGAAAAATGTCCTTTTTTGTGTTTGATTCTTATAATTTTGTGTTCTTTATGTTTATTAAAATAATATAAAATGTCCTAGTAAAATTAGTTGTAAAAAATCTATAAAGTTTGGGCATTTTCTATTTCTGACTAAATCCAACTTATGACAACAGGGATTCAAACCAAACCTTGTCATAAGTCAAGATTGTAATTGATTAAACAATAAATATTTTAAAGAAAAGTAAAGTTTTGTCATTATTAAAAATATAGCATTACTTTTTGAACTTCAATAGTAAAGAATTTATAGATTTTCAAAGATTTAATTATTTGGGTAATAGATATTTAAGATATATTGAAAAATTTTTGTATATTCCATAATCATATGTAAAAATATGGAAGAATAAGTATATGAAAAGAACGCAACAAAAATAAAATCTTGATGAGAATGGGAAAATTAGCTTGCAAAATTTCCTAGAAACCATAATTAGGTGAACTTTGAATGTCAATATTTCCATCCGTAAACATATTATTGGCAGGAAGCTGTTCAAAATAAGCTTTCATGGTAAAGCTAGAGCATATAAACTTATCTTCACACTATTAATTTTGAATATCATTTAGAATTGAGTATTGTTTAGCATTCTTTCATTCTAGAATATTGGAAGATGGTTTTATAGAATGATAAGTCATATTATATAATGCTTTGATCCAATGGTTGTAAATAATGTTTGTGGAGAGTATAATGTGTGAACATGATAAATATATGCTAATATAATACTGTATATGAACATAATGAGTGCATCATTCCAATGCTGAAAATTTGGAGAAGGAAATGTGAATTCAAAGAATATTGAAGTTGTAAAATATGAATCTCAGACATCTACATCAACATTTTCAATTTCCCTTTATATGATTTATATTTTTGCATTGTCATCATATGTACTTGATTTATTTGAAAATGAATTTTGAAATTGGACTTGTTTGGTCAAAGCTTTAAACATAATCTGATTGAACATTTTGGAGATAGCCTGGAATGTTGGATGAGGACTTAGCTGATTAACCTTATTTCTGTTAATACATTTGTGATCACTTAAAGAAGAACAAAAGAAATTCCAGCTGCTTTTTTTCAAATTTAGATCAATGCAAATTGTTACTATTGTTTAGGCCAAAAATTAAATTCATTTGATATTAATTATTTTAAACATCTTATTTTCACTAAATATATGAAAATAAGATATTTATTAAAGTAATCAATATAAAATGGGGCTCAAATACAGAGTCTTTAAATTATGATACTATCAATTTATGACCACTTATACTTGCAACTATGATATAATATGTAAGCCCTATGATTATAACTCTTACAGATGTTTTTCCTTTATGTATTTTCTGTGCCAATTCTACTCACACACTCTGTGGTGATGGCCATTTTAAAGTTGATAATATGCTAGTCAATGCTCATGATTGATCAATATGAAAGATTGAAATATGGATTTTGCAATTGACCAATACAATTCACATGCATATGAGTCCATGCTCAAAGACAATAACATACCAACAGCATTCATTTTTGTCTGGTATTTTAGCTTTGTGTTTATTATAATTCTGTATTATACTATAATGTAACAGTTCTCAAGAAAATTTTTTATGCAGACACCAATGTTGTCATAAAGACATTGCTAGTGACTACATTGATCTGAAACTTAATATGATAAACTTGCTGGATGGAAATGTTAGTAAAATATTTGCTGGCTGACTGAAGATTGGGTTCATTTCTGAGTGTCACATCTCAAAATTTTCCAGGAAGGAACAGCTGCAAAAATCTATATTTCAATCTTTCAGATTGATCAATCATAGTATTAACTAGCATATTATCAGCTTTAAAATGGCCATTACCATATACAGTGTGTGTGAGTAGAGTTGGCACAGAAAATACATAAAGGAAAAACATCTGTAAGAGTTATAATTTTAAATATTTATTGGAATTTTTGAATGCAAGAGAAAAGTAATGCTTTATAGATGGAACTTATTCAATGAAGTCACTTTCAGCCTTAATCACAGCCTCCAAACAATCCCAGAAGCAACAACAGGTGCATTTTATAACCTCAGAAGACAAATCTTGAAATGCTAGCAGATTCTCTTTCTCAACTTACCTTTATTGTTATAAGCGGTCTTATTAGTGATCCTTTTAACCGTGCCCCACACATAATAGTCAAGAAGATTGCAGTCAGGCAAGTTTGGAGGCCACATATCAGGGGTAACATGATCAAAGAAGTTATTCTCAAGCCACTTTTAAGTTTTCCTGATCATGTGTGCTGGTGTAGAATCTTATTGGAGCATGTATGATCTTTCTGCAGCAACTTTTTCAATTCAAGGCTTGACTACGGTCACCAGAATATTTTAGTACATATTTTAATTCACTCTCAGACCTTCTTCAAAGATGTGTGGGGCATAACATGCCCCCACACATTTTTGAAGAAGGTCTGAGAGTGAATTAAAATGTATACCAAAACATTCTGGCCATTATGTGGACAGGAAACTTTGTTTTCATGACTCTGGACACATCTTTAGGACTCATAGCCAACCATCTCTTGTTTTGCTTGTTGTGTGCCTGATCCTGGCAAAAGTTTTTCTCATCAGAAAAAAACAACAACATGTTTGGCTTTAAAAGATGCTTGATTTTGTGCAAAAGTTTCTTTCTCTTTAGGAGATGTGCCATGTTCATCTTCTCAATAAGAAGCTGTCCACTCTGCATCTTGTAGGACTTATAGTGAATATCTTCATTCAAATACAGTCTCACAATACTCTTAAGAATGTTTCAGACATTGAGAAATCTCATGGATTGAGATGGAGGGTCATCATCAATGAGTTGCTGCATATTTAAAATGAAATTATTACTGCTCATCCTCTGTTCAGGTTGATCTTATATCTTTCTAGCAGCCACAGCCTCCACATCAAAATCTGGATCCTCCAACTGCTTCCTAATTCTTTGAATTGTTCTCAATGGCAACTTCAACTTGTCTATAATGTCATTGTTGATCATCCCAGTGCAGATGGAGTAGACTATTACCTTCCTTATCCACTCCTCAAGCCACTCATAACCGTCCATTCTGTTTGAGATCTGCATTCTTTGAAGTCTTACTAATAACTGAGAACATGGAAACAAAAACAAGTCCATAAAAATTTTATTATTGTCTGATTTCCCTGTTTAAACTTGTGCCAATTCTACTTGCACACCCTGTATATCTTTTATGAGATTCAGTAACATCAATGAACTAATTATATTTTGATAAAAAGTGATTATTTTTCATATGTGGAAAAAAGAAAGTTTATTCAATCATTCAATTTTTATTTGAAACAACCATTATTTTAATTAATTAAGATTTACTGATTTAAATTAGTAAAATAATATGATTTTATTACAATATATTATTGAAGACTTCTGTTTATTCTAAAAACAAATAGTTCTACAAATACAATAAATAAGGATTTAACAAAAATATATACCATTTTCTTAAAATTTGTCTCCTATTTACCACCAAAAAAATGGTAGTAATAGGAGGTTCTTATGGCACATTAAAACTGTTTTATGACTAGACTTCAGAACCTGCTATAATGAATAATAATGATAGGAAATCAAGAGATAAGGTTTGCTAGGGTAGTAAAATTAAAGATTAGTGGCTTTTACCCCATTATAAGTCAAGAATTATCTGTATTTTTAGCAGTGTATAATATTTTATCAGTATTGTTTTATATTATATCATTCTGTCTAGGCTAACCATAATTCTATCAGACAAAAACAGGACGGGGAGATTTCATATAGAGTATGACATTTAAAAAAAATGTTTTATTTTATAAAAATATTGAATTTTAAGATAATTGTTCATAGTACTCACACAAAAACTTTTATATTTATGTAGAAGGGTTCATCTTCATGAACTCTTCTACATAACTATAAAAGTTCATCTGAAATCCAATTAAATGTCAAATCAATGAAATTCATACTAATTGTAAAACAAAATTGTAACATGGAATATGATAAGTTTTATGACAAGATATTGAAAGATCAAAATTTGTTGCATAAAATAAGTTCATCTGAAAAATACATATGGTATGAACATGAA
>WUQG02035067.1:0-10882 GCA_011317285.2 Androctonus mauritanicus
AATGGTCGTAAGTCGCATAGGTCGTAAGTTGAGAACTACCTGTATATAATTATTCTTATACTGAAGAGGTTTTATAAGAGATTGAAAATGTTTTACATATAAAAAATTCTTTCCTGCTAATAGTGCTTGCTATTTATATGTAATAATGTATAGTATTTATAATTAACTTTAATCCCAGTTTATGAGAATAAGGTGTTTCTGAAAACATCTGCAAATCAACTTTTCATAAATGGAGGTATAAATGATCATTGATTTCCATTAAAAGCATTAAAATGCATTCCTGAACTGAAAAAAATGTTAGCAATTTTTCATTGAAATATATTGAAATATCATCTAATTACATAAACAATAGAAAATAACCTCTATAATTAGCTTTAATTGTTGTAAAACAACATAAATAATACAGTTTTCTTAGAGTAAGCCCTTAATGAAGAAAGCCTGTTTCAAAACACTATAATTTCCTTTCATGCAGTTGAAGAGTTGAATCTGTCATTTATCATCTGAAATATCCAGGTTCAATTCCAAATCTTATTCCCCACATTTATAAAGAGATCTGGATCCAGCCTTTCAATCCTTATCTTTCAACATGGTAACATGGTAAAGCTGTCACTTACCATGTTGGAGGATCAGGGTTCCATTCCAGATCCCAAATCTCATCATCTTTCAGGAGGGATCTGGGTCTGGTCTGCTGAACTCCATCCTTCAATTTTCCTCTTGATACCAGAGATATGGTTGGGCATTTGAATGCTCTGCTGCTTGTAACTGCAGTGTGAAAAGTATTGTAAAATCATATAGAAATTTAATTGTTTCATTGTTTACCAATATTTGGTTAGAAAGCAGCATAAAAACTGGAAAGAGACATCAATTTTTAGAGATGTTCTATATTTACTGTTGTTTAACAATTTCATAAAGTATCTATAATTTGTAAGAAAATATTAATCATAATAATTCAATACAAGCATTAATTAAAAATCAACAATAATATGGCATTAAATTTTTATCATCAACAAAATAAAAAAAAGTCAAAAACATTTCAATGGCTGCATAATAAAGTGATAGTTATGGCACGAAGGATCAGGTTCAATTTCAGATCCACACATCAGATTTTTTATGATTAGGATCAGTCCTAAGCTTATGAATCTATAATTTATTTTATTTAGTAACCTCATCATGGAGTTGGCCTGATTAGTCAAGTGAATAAATTTTCTGTTTCAATCCTAAGGATCCAGAATTGAATCTATTTACTATTTGAAATACACAGATACACAGAGTGTAAGAGAACATGCCTTTTACCTGTTCCCATAAAAAAGTTCACTAATATCAAATCAAGGACCTGGGTGACCATGCCATAGGATTTCTCTTCCAATCCATCATCCAGGGAAAAGCTGGTTTATTGTGCATCTAACTAGTAATAAATAATGGGCTGGACAGTTATCCTATTGCAGCCATATCACAAGTCGTGTCACTAGTGGGACATTTTCCAAGAGCTCATGCAAGACATTAATGAGGAAATCAGAATATCTCATTCCATTTAAAGGTCCATTAAAGAATTAAGGCCCAATGATTTAGTTTCCAATGAGACCACACTAGATGTTGAGGATCCAAATATGTAGGGTGTGAACTTCTCTCGGCTAATTGATTTTCAGACAAGTACAACTATAATAAATTTACTGTTCTTCTAAATGATCCACAGTTGATTTATTGTTGCTCAGCACCCAATGCCTCATACCCATGTGCAAAGTAGGCTTAGTTGCAATTTCCCAGGAAGTGAATTACTGTTGTAAAGCAATAAAAGTCCAAATCCCTTTCAATGACCTGAGGATATTCATGTTTCATTTTTTGCAATTTTCTCCTAAATTTCAATTAAATTTAAAAAAAAAAATGAATGATTAAGATATATTTTATTTTCATGACTTTCAGAAAATTACCAAATGCGAGGATGACAATAAAATTAGTGAGTTTGAAACAGCATTCATTCTCCCCACCTATGGCCTAAGCCGTAAGAAAGTCCAACAGAGTTGCAGTGAAGCTCACTTCCTAGATATAAGCATGAAGATTGAAAGAAATGAAATTAAAATTGCTGTATACTGGAAATCATCACACTAACCAATAATAATTCCTAGATGGTCCCTGGACCCTATGTCCTATAAGAAAGCAGCATTCAGGTCACTCTTTAGAAGAGCATACTTATACTCCTCAGACCATCAGAACTTGCAAACGGAAATAAACTACATCTTTGACATAGGCTACCTGCATGGTTACAAAAAAGGCTTTATAAAAAGCATATGCACAAAAGTTGAGCAATCCATTAAAAAAGAAGCTAATGATGCATCCATTACCAACATAAACCACAATAACAATCAGACTTTCCTAACTCTACTATATATTATAGCGAAAGTTAGCTCAATCAAAAACTTCACAATAAAGGCTAAGAAGAGATCAGCATACCTGCAAGCAACCACAGTTTTTAACTAAATTAGGAATGAGAAAGACAAAAGAAGTGATAGGCAAAGGTCGGGCATTTATAAAATTCCAGCCCTATTTACCTACACTAAACAACCCACAGCGTATATAGGTGTTACCATGAGAATGCTCCAAAAAAAGGATTGAAGAGCACAAGAAAGACCTGGCTAACAAAGAGTTTCCACCACATTTGCTATAGAAGCTATCAATAGTAACTTGGAAGTAGACTGGGATAATGCAAGAATAATAAAGCATGTACCTGTAAAATCCCAAGCATATCTAACGGAAACTTTAGAGATTTTAAAAGCCAAACATAAAGAGCAGTTGCTTAATGATAAACCTGCACTCTTCTAGGAGGTATGCCATCATTGTGGGCATACTTCCTAGAAGAGTGGAAAGAAACACGGCAAAAAAGAAGAAGAAAATCCATCATCAAAAACACCTAGGAACCTGAAAGAGCAGAAATCCTATTTGTCGTCAATAAATATTTTAGTGTTTTTTATTTTATTTTGTAAAATGGTTGTTACTTTAATCTTTATTTTTACATTTATTTTTTATTTTACACTTATTTTTATTATGTTATGTTTAATTATTATTTCATGTTTAGCTAAAATATAGTTTTTCCCATATTTATCTACTATAAAAATTTTTTCATGTAAATTGCACTATATAACAACAACATTGTAACCTAGGTAACAAGAATTTTTATAATTCTGAATTCCTGTTCCAATATTCTAAAATCCGTTACAGTTGTAAGCCTGAATTAAAAAAGCTTTTTTACGATTGCTATTGTGTTAGATTTTATCACTTATAACTACTATATACACAATACTCAAAACAATTAGAGGATATCGTGGTTTTGATATAAACTGCAGATGAGGAAATGTTTTGTTGACTGATATGTGTTGTATAGATGTTGTAAGATATGAGAAAAGAAAAAGAAGCAATGAACAAGGAATAATTAAATTTTATTGACGATATTTGTCGGTAAACAAAAAATGCACAATTTGTGCATATTATACAAACAAACAAAAAATTTGATTTATAGGATACAAATGAGTTTCAATAAGGGGTATGGTTTCCCCTGACCGAAAGCAATGTCGCACACCTATGAGGCATGGAATCAATGAAGTTATCAATGAGGGACTGGGGTATTCTCTCCCACTCCTTTAGAAGAGAACTTTCCAACTGCTGAATTGTTTTTGGGGGTGATGAGCAACTAGCAACCCTTCTCCCTAGAACATCCCAAATATGTTCTATTAGGTTCATATCTGGGGAACATGCTGGCCAATCCATTCGAAGGATTCCTTCATTGAAAAGGAAATTGTCCACTAGGTCAACACAATGTGGCCTGGCGTTATCATCCATGAGAATGAATTCATCGCTGATTGCTGCAGCATAAGGGACCACAATAGGTCTGAGGATCTCATTGCTATATCGCTGAGCCATTAGTGATCCATTCCTGATAATGTACAGGTCAGTGTGTGTCCATTGATAGAAATACCAGCCCAGATCATCACTCCCCCTCTGTCAAATTGGACACTTTCATGCACAAATGCAGAATTATTCCGAGTACCAGGTTCTCTCCAGATGAGAATCCATCTATTGTCAGGTTGTATACTAAAACAGGACTCATCCGTGAAGAGCACGTTGCTCCACTCATCTTGTTCCCATCTAAGATGCTTCTGTGCCCACCTTATGTGGCAGTACATTGGTCCACTGTTAACGAAACACAAACCATAGGTCTGCAAGCATACAAACCCACATGATGGAGTCAGTTTTGAATAGTTTGAGTTGAAACTCTGGTACCAGTAGCCCTCTAAAGGTGCTATTGCAATAAAGTGACGTTCATAGTGCAGTTTCTTCTGGCTGTTAGTGTTAATACTGATCCTCGTTTTATGTTGTTGCAGTGTACGACCTTGTCCTGATCTTCGGCAAACATTTTCAGTTTCCAAAAACCGATTTCATAGTCTGGAAATGACACTTTGACAAACTCCTAATGCTTCTGCTACAACAGATTGCATTTGACCCACCCATAAACGACTGATGGCCCTCCAGGCTACCAATTCAGCTAAGTCATGTTGCTGAGACATCGTATTCTCTGTTTCAAAACATTCAACGCGTATCAATTATTTTTAATCTCCTCCTACAGAAGGAATGTTGCAGGTTGCTTTTCACTCCTTATCTACAACACATCGTTTTCTATGTCACAGACAAAATTTGCATATTCTCAACTTTGTAAACATTATAATTTTTCTTTTTAACCTCTTTCTTTCATTTTTGTTAAAAATATTGTTGATTGCATGGTTGTTTCCTACCAAACTCACAGTATCCTCTAATTGTTTTGAGCAGTGTAGACCCCATTCAATGCTGCTCTTTTTAATGCTGTTTCAATATAATGCGGTATTTTTTTTAATTCTATATTTTTTTATTGATTCAATTTTGTACAGTTTTTCAAACCATTATACTCACATAAATCTGAAATCACATGATTTTGAATTTATAATACAGCATATTTACTTTCCATGATAGAAAACATCTCCATTTTTATATGAATTTCTTGTGATATTTTTTCCTTTTTTAATAAATCTTGTTAAAAAAACAACAATAATAAGTTTTATGCTTCAAAACTTGATATATATAACTTTTTATGGAAATATAAGCTGAAACATAATAAATACAATAGTTTCTTAGTTAAAATAAACAATGTTCTTAATTTTAATTTGTTACATTGATACTCCTATGCTGTCTCACAGTGCATTTGATATCAGTGCAGTGCAGTACATATGAAAGTCTGTTGCTATTACAGTTCTTATTTATGATCAGTCATCAATATTATTTTACAGCAATAAAAATAACAATTATCCCATTTTAGTTTTAATCTGAATGCTGCCATTTTGAATTATAGTTCTTTTTTTCCTTTAATAATTTAATAAATTTGGGTCATTCTGTTTATAAAAAATGATCCAAATTTTCATAGAAGTTCAAAGACAAGATGAAGTGTCATAGATGCAATGTCTTGCTATCAACAATTGCTTGCTGAACAAAAGAGAAAACAACAAAATAAAAATATCAAATGAGGAAGAATCTTCCTCATCACAAACATAAATTATTTACTTGAATATTTTTGATTTTCATAAATGATTTATGAATACAAACTGATATTAGCGATAAAAAATGTCTATAATTAATGTAATACAATTGTAATAATACATGTTGCAAAATAAAAATAAATAGTATGTATATTTTTCATCTATTTGTTTCATCTTTCCCCATTATTTGTGTGTAAAGATGACTTCATTTAATGCTGTTTCATTTAGTGCTTGGTTTTTTGGAACTCATCCCCCTCATTAAATGGGATCTTACTATATTATATATAAATATATAGTATAGATTTCGAGCCTACCTGCAGATATCTGAAACTGCAAATAGAAATGAACACTATATACTTTACATATTATATACACTTATGATAGTTTTAATTTAAAAATTAAATACAATTAGGCATTAACAACATTAGCTATTTTATTATTATAAAATAAAACAATTATAAAAGTTATGAGAATATGATCTCTCTCTGTCAAATTTTTTTGGCCTCATCAAATATAATTAAGTGAAACTGCAGATACAGGGATTTTATTGCATATGCTGGCATTCTGTGTATTGACAATTATAGCTTTTAAGTTTTTTATAAGTGGTTTTAAATTTGGAAAATAGATCAGATTATCATTAAAATAAAATGCTTTTTATATACTTGCATTAAATATGTTAATTACATGTGCTTCTCTATTTTTGATTATTCAATGGTACAATTGATCTTACAGTACTCCAACTTTACCTATTTTCATAGGATATTGACTAGAAATTCTTTTTTGCTTTATTAAAAATTTAATAAAACAATCACTTTCCACATTGAAGGACCAAGTTCAGTCCTGAATGATTTTATCACTTGGAAAATTACAATTCAACCTAACTAGGGGATGAAATTATCTAAATATTTTTAATTAGCCAAATTATACCACTATTGGTCTATTTTTGAATTAAACTATAAAATTAATTATTATTTATTAATTATATTATACAGTGCCACTATCTATTGGATTTTATATCTTGAAATTGGAAATATGCTGATGTAACTTGGTAATCTAACTGGTTAACATGTCAGGATGGTAAACTCAAGATCCTCACTCAACTCAGGCCAAAGCAAATTTGTAATTTCAGAAAAAATAGTAAAAAGTATAGTTTAATTATTAAATAATAGATGGTGCCACCTTAGCCTCAATTTATAATAATTATTAATCTAATAGATGGTGACACCATAGTGTAATTAATAAATAATTGTTAATTTGGCAGTTTAATTCAAAAATAGCCTCACTAGGAGTATAATTTGACTAGTTAGAAATATTTCTATCACTTGGTAGATCTGGGATCAAACTCAATCGATTTTACCACTTTGAGGATAAGAATTCCATTGTTTGCTATTACTATTAAAATTACTACTATTGTTGGTCATTTTTGACTTACAACTTATGATGGAGTTATTAAGACATAACTTTATCATATATGGAATAGAGGAAGACCCATATTCAGTTCAAACACATATTCAAAATATATATATATTGATAGTGGCCAAATTGCAGATTGCAAGCTACATACAATTCTTTGATGCCTTCATTGTGACTCCATATCATGAAAATCAATGATTAATATGGAGCAAATGCCTACTTAATTTAAAAAAAATAATATATTTGTAATTTGCTCAAATATACACTAATTAGGGAAATTACCTGTAAACCAAACAACTAACAAACTAAACCGAATACTACTAGCCAAACTTCCCATAGTGGAATAAGTCTGAATTAAACTTTTAATAGTTAATTTTCAATGTTGGCACCATAGCCTTGATTTAAAAATTAAATGTTAAAAGTTTAATTCAGATTTATTCCATTAAGGAAGTTTGGCTAGTAGTATTTGGTTTATTTGCAATTTGTTTATTTATTTAAAAAGTAGTATGCATCTGTATGAAATAAATGCATATGAAATATATAATAAACAATTTCTGAAACCATTGTTAAGATTATCCAAAAAAGCTGATGTGGCTTTCATTGATCCAGAAAGAAACTGATTGCAGTTCTTGAATATTTGAAATTTTCCTATATAGCTAATAGTGACATGAAGATTGGTTACTCCTTATATATATATATGATATGAATATATACATATATTTACATTGAATAGCGAAACACCTGTATTCAGTTCTGTTCAAAAGTTCAAAGTTTATATACAAAGCACTGATTAGCCGTAAAGATAAGATAATTTATTAATTGAAACATTTTTAGTTACAAACTAACCATTCTTAGCAGTTTGTTTTAGAAATATAAATTTAACACTAACACAGAATAAAACAGACTTATCAAACCAAAATAATTTTTTATAATAAAACATTTTTAATATTAACCCATCATCATTAAACTACAAATAAGTTTGTTATTTATTGTGTGTTGATTTTATTCCCCAAACTAGGATTTTGTTTTTATATTAAATATAAACTATTCAAAAATTCTTTGAAAAATAAGTCTACAGCATGGATTTATTGTATAGAAAAAAGCTTGTAATATTTTTAAAAAAACTTTAAAAAAGAAATTTAGTATTTTAAATATATTAAATTTATAATTTAAAAATACAAAAAGAATACCTATTTTAATACAAAGCATAAATTATGTAATATTATATGAAAAATAGGAAATCTGAAACTATTCCAAAAGAATGTTTTAAGTAATGCAACTTTTGAATATCGGTAGTTTGTAAATGTTATCAATTATGTTAATGTTTATGGCAAAATTAAAGCATGCATGCCCAAAGAGGTAGAGTGGCAAATGTTTTGGACATGCAAAATTTAAAACTGATATTTTAATTAAATTATCATTCAAATCAGCATTTGATAGGTATGGTTTACAAAAATCTGTCCAATTTTGGCACATAAAAAGATTCACCACTTTATTGTAAGATGTAAATTACTGATGATAGTTTGTAACTGAAAAAAGTTCAATCAATTACAAAGTATCATCAAACAAAAGTTTTATTACCAATCAGTGCTTAATGTATAAACAAAATTAAAAATATCCTTATAAGAGATATTTAATTGTACTTGTGATAGAGAATATACTTTTAAAAAAGAATTAAATTCCCTATTATTCTAAATAATGTGACACTATAAGAACTGAAAAAAAATTTTTCAAAGCATTTTATATTTTGTTGAAATAATTTAGTGCTTATAGAGCATGAATAAAAATATAATTAGAAATTAATAAATAACAAATATGTAATACTTTGGATAAATATATGGTTTAGGTATCTATGGTCAAGATAAGGAGTGGCCTTTCAGGAAAGAAAAAATAGGAAGAGGAAATTTGTACATTTTCTAAGAAACAAATTTTACAATAAATTGCAAGAAAAATATAACATATTGTAATGAATCTTTTGCTTAGGAAGCAAAATAAAAAACAGCTAATTCTATCAAATCCTGTTAAATTAAAACATAGTAATTATTAATAAATATCAAGTATGATGATAAAAATGATACAACTGAATCAGACTATATGAATAGCTGGAAGCATTGATGATAAAAATATATAAACTTAAAACGTTACTATACTGTTTTACAAGATTTAACTGATGATTTAAAAGAAGTTGAAATATTGTTTTCCCTAAAATAATAAAGGATTGTTATTACTATCAAGTTTAATGAAATTAAAATATTGAATGAAAGTATATTTGATTATATTAAATCAATTTTGTTCATTTTAAACTCAATATAAAATTAATATCCTTATGTTTGTAAAATAATCTTGATTTCAATTTTATGAAAGAAAAATACATTTTCATTAACTTAAATTAGAATCGGAAAATAATGTTCATCAAAATATATGACAGTAATATAAAAAGAATCAGGACAAACCAAATCAGTGTTCTATAGAAATCTATTAGTAAAAAAATTATCAACAGGAAGAAAACTTCAGAAGGTTTAAAGTAGATTGTCTAACATTTTATTAATATTAAATTTCTTCATATTTGTTCAAACATATTTCTATAAACATCTGTAGATTTTTTCATTTATAATTATTTTTATCTCTGTATTTTGAGAACTAATGGGTCAATTTTAATCAGATTTTCTGTGCTATTAATAATGATGATATTCAACTGAACTATGCATTTATTATGTTATTATCTGGCATTTATATTTTATTAAACAACATTTAAGTGAAATTAATCATTTTTTATTGAGAATCTAATTATTTTGTTAAAATTTTTTATTTTAGAATTAATTTGTCTAATGAGTTTCTTTAATTGGTTTAAATATTCTTTTAAATTTGTATTTTGAGATAAAATTCATCCAAAAGAATTTTGCTGAAAGAATAATTTAGATTCTATTGTATTTCTATTTTTATCTATATAAATAAACATATTTGATCAATTTTCATATAATTTTTATTGCAAAAATTTCCCTTTGCAGCTGTTTATCTTATTCATCTTATATAAAATTTTAATTATAAATACTAAATTCTAAACCGCTTAGTTTTCTTTAGAATAAAGTATGAATTTTTTCTTTTACTATTATGAGTAAAATAATAAAAACTATAAGTACAAGCATTTTTTAATTCAATTTTGTAATTATTTTTTTATTTTATATAATTACTATTTCTTTTGTAACTTAATCCATTTTTTCATTGATTATATTTATAAATCACATGTTTAGTGTTTTCTTATTTAAATTCTGATTAATTTTTCTTCACAATAAAACTTGAATATTTTTTCTAGTAAACTTTTTTTATTGTTTACATTGAATATATACATTTCATAATGATTTCTCAATTTAAGAATTAAAAAAATATTCCAGAATGTAATTTGCTTTATATTTAAATAAAAATTTAGTATAGATTACAATATTAGCTTAATCATAAGATTTTTGTTTCATTTCTAATTATTTTTATGTAGCAAAATATATAAGTCATTATTGTTGTTTCTAACTACTATATCAATTAAATTTTGGGGTACATCAATGTGAGCACGGAATAACTCCAGATCAAAGTGCTATATTGGACAAGAGTCAAGACACAGCTACTTGTGATGTTTAGCTGTGTATTAACTAACTGTCTGTGTCAGTGCTGAGAAATTTTCTTATTATGTTACATGTATTTAGTAGTGATGCCTTTTTTTTAGTGTTATGTATGACTTGGGGAGTAAATCTAGTGTTTTGAGGCTTTTGTGTAGTGTGTGAGGAATTAATCCTGTTGAGGATAGAATGATGGGTAATGTGACTACTTTTTTCATTCCCCAAAGACAATTTCTTGTGAGAGTTCTGTGTATTTGCTAATTTTTTGGGTGAATGCATCCTGGATGTTGTGTGTGTTGGGTATTG
>WUQG02035078.1:0-10882 GCA_011317285.2 Androctonus mauritanicus
AAACTTTTTACTTTGCTGTAGAGCTTATTTAGAAATTCAGTAATAAAGGAGCAAAGTGTTTAATATTCTTATTATAAGTCATAAGTGATATCATATTATACGATTTTCCCCTGATTCTTGTTGCATCCAATTCACGTACATAGAAACTGTGTAGAAATCACATTGTATGATACCAGCCTTAAAAATTAGCCAGACTGCCATATATTAAAGCAGATACTTATCATCTTTGAGAATTTGGATTGAATTCTGGGTCCCACACCTGCGGTTTTTCAGAAGAGTCTAGATCCGACCCAATTAACCCCATTCTTCAACCCACTGGTTGAATCCATCATAGGTGTTTCCAACCTATGATGGATTCTAAAATTGGTCACTGTTAGATAAAATATATTCCATATGCAATATGGCAACATTTTAACTTAAAAATACTGGTAATTATATTAAAAAATATATCTTTTGGATACACTAGTAATGTATGTTGAAGTATACCTTATACAGCTGTTTTGACTCTCATAGGTTTCACTGAATGATCCATCAACGTAAATCACGGATTTTCCGTATGTCATATTTTAATGTTAAAATGAAAAATACTCTCTCAGAACATAAAAAAAACTAATACAAATTTAGCTAATAAATAGTCATAGTTCGTAATCTTTCAGAAATTATTATAACAAGATTATTTGGCAATTTTTAAGAGATTTATTGATTAATTCTTTCTGATTGATTAGTATGATTTGAAAATACTGTTTTCTTTACATTTTAATAAATTGAAAGAAATATCTGCAAAATTAATTCAAATTCTAATCATCGCTAAGTTAAAAATAGTATTAAATTATAGACAATTTTTCGTTCAGTATAACAAACAATTAGGAGAATCTGTAAATCATCAAATCAGATCAAAACACGAAATATTAGAATAATATTTCTAATATGAATTACTATTTATATAAATTACGTACTTGTATCAGAAATATCGGACTAATATAATAACTTATCTAACTTACTAAGTTATCTAATATTTTAGATAAATAAATTAAGTATAGATTCATTAGATATCTTAGTAATCAAAAATAAATCCAAAATCTATCATAAATCAGTAGTAAAATAACATTTTAATCAGTTCTTAGGCACAGAAATGTTTTTAATTGAAAGTTAACCATCATTAGCTATTCCAAATAGTACAGATACAAAATGTTACAGAATTATTAGAGTTTCTAAACAATTTAAAATCTCTCTCAGAATGATTATCAAAAATAGTTCAAGAGGAGTCATCTATAAATCAAAAGGCAAGAAAGTCTATGAATACAGTGTGAAGTTTGTGAATGGGATAGTACTGAAGTTGAGATTTGCATAGATCTCAGAAACTAGAAAAGATAAGAGTATAGATCAGTGTTTCTCAAACTTTTTGAAGTTGGGTGCATTTAAAATCCTACAAGTAACTGTAGGCGCATTCTATACAAATTTCTGAGCAGTATGTTATCACGTGACTAAGAAATTCTATGTCAAAAAATGACATCTATATCAAGCATCTCTAATCACGTGACATTTCTTGCCTTTTCCCAGTAAAATGGCTGGCATAATTCGCGTTGAGAAAGAATCCACTCAATATTGTCGAAGTATGAATTGCAAACGAATAAAATCATAACTGGCAACTCTATTTCAATGCAGAATGCTTTTATTGATTTATAAGTACAAGTATTTTTACAGATCATTGCTTATTTTCGCTGGAGAGGAATCAAACGTTCACCATTTCTGAAATGAAATGGTATAATAGAGTAATTATATATATTATTATTATCTGGATACATATTTCTCTGGAATATCATAGGGCACACCAGAAAATCTTCTAGAGCACACCAATGCGCTCTGGCAAACACTTTGAGAACCACTGGTATAGATAGTCGAGAACTACCTATACTCTTAGCTTTTCTAGTTTTTGGGATCTATAAAAAATTAAAGTAAAATTATCTTTAATCACCAAGTAAGGCTCCTTTCACACTGCTAATGACAATGACCAAAGATGCAGTCTCTGTCACTTCATCAAGATCGCTCATATGTTCACACTTGTTTCTGTTAGTCGTCGTCATCCTGAAATGGTCAGTGTTGCTAGTCGTTCTGGTCTTAACCAATCAGGAAGAAGCATTTTTATAAAGTAAAATGGAGGAAATTTTGATTTCGGTCATACGAGAGAGACCTTGGCTATATGATGCTTCTTGTAAAAATTATCAGGATTAACAATATTATCATTTTTTTAGTTGAAGGACTAACATTAGCACAAGTGGATCCATATTTGCTGACTATTAAAACAAATATAAATGTTTGATATAAATTATTGTAGTATTTTTCGAACTGATGTGAACGGGTAAGCAATAAGTGAAAATAAATAGTCTGTCTTTGGTTGCTTTCTTTAGTCTTAGGTCATTGTCATTGGCAGTATGAAAGGAGCCTAAAAGATTTTGGATTCTTTAGTTGATGATTAAAGATAAGTTTGTTTTAATTTTGGTCCTATTAAGCATATTTTTAAGAGCTTTTATATGTGGACCTATTTTGTAGAATAAGGAGGATAATTTATCACTTCCTGTCCTATTGTTGATAGAGTTGAAGTGGCAAAATTGTCCATACTTGAACAAACATTATCTTGCAAAAGGGGCTATATCTCATTATAGCATAGATGGATATTTGCATATAGTTTTCTTTACAATATTGTTAAGATAATTAAACATATATAGAAACAACTTGCTCTTAACTAACGACATATTGTAAACAAGCACTATCAGCAAGTATAGTGGTTTTGATTTGGGTATAACGTTTTTTGGGCCTATATGATGATCCCTCTTCAGTACAATACTCCACTAATGTAGAAACAAACAAAACATAACAAAATTCTCAGCATTTGAATTTTGTTCTTTTTAGTTTGTTTCTATATTAGTGGAGTATTGCACTGAAGAGGGACCATCATATAGGTTCGAAAACGTTATACCAGAATAAAAACTGCTATACCTGCTGATAGTGCTTGTTTACGATATATCGTTAAGATAATTACTATAATATACAGTATTTATTATTGTATCAGCTGAAAGAAAATCCATATAAATAAGATCATTTCATTCCAAGAAACTGATTGCCATATTTTTTCCAACAAATGGCTGAATTCTGATATTTTTTTGGTTTGGGAAACTGCTATATCCTCAACTCATATTGGATCGCTTTGGTTTGAAGGTATAATAATGTATCCAATTCATCAAAAGGTTATTATGTATTAAAAAAAAACCATTCTTCTTTTCTATTATCTCTCTGAATGGTTTATACCCATGATCACTTATATCTAATTCACATTGAATGAATTGTTTTTGTATCCCATCATTAGCTATCCTTGTTGAACATTATATAATCTTGAATGATTACTTCAACAATCAGTTTCCTTATGATAAATATAGTGATTATCCAAGATTAACTGTTCAACATTCAAATTGTAAAGTTCAGAAATGTAGAGAACTTAACAGATGGGACTTTATATCCAAGATTTAGTACAACAGGTCCTCAATTTACACAATTTTGACTTTTACAGTTTCAGAGATATACAGATGCATAAGTCTTTTAACTTCTGTTAAATTTTTATAAAAATAAAATTAAAATTTTTGTTAATGGAAAATTCAATAAACAATTTACATTTTTGCGAAAACATCAATTATAGCCTTAAATTTTCTTAACTAATTGAGTGCTGCTATCAGCTAGGTTCGATAATTCCTAAATTAAATACATCCCGAAATTGGAAATCTGTCAATGTCTTGGTAGTCTAACTTGTAAGGCATTGGAATGATAACCTGAAGTTCCTGGTTCGATTCCAGACCAAGGCAAATTTTTTATTTTGGGAAAATCAGTCAAAATTCTACTTTAATTATTAAATAATAGATGGTGCCACTTAGCTCAAATTTAAATAAATTATTATTAATTTGATAGATGGTGGCACCATAGTATAAATTAAATAATAACTATTAATTGGCAGTTAATACAAAATTTAACTACTAGGGAAGTTTGTGCTTGTTAGGATATTTGGATTTTCTATTTAAATTTTCTTATCTATGGTTAAAATATGCTCATAAATTTCACTTGACCATTCCATTTGCTAATGCCCCTATTCACGTATATTGAATTTTAGCATTGTTGGACTTAAGCACAGAATTTTTGAACAAATTAACCCAAGTCAGAGAATTATTTTAATGTGATATATGGACTTTTATTACAGGACGATAGCATAAGAATTCTGAAGTGTAATGTAAATAAACAATAAAATGAGTAGATTAAATTAAAAACCTTATATGTTGATAGTTTTTTATTTTTAATAAAAATCCAATCATTACTTCAGTTAAAAAGTAAAGATTGAGAAAACGTTAGTAAACCATTGTGGAAACAACTTTATTCAAAATAAGAGGAGGAAGAAATGCATTTTGACATCAATCCTCCTAAAATGCATGTGAAGGAAATTATAAATACAGATAGTCCTCAACTTATAACCACTTGCACTTAACAAAAGAAATGTAACAAATAAATTCTGCTTTTGTTTTCTGTTCTAATGTTCTAAAAATCATTCTTTAAGTATTCTATAAGAGCTGAGGATGGCTAAAACGGCCGAAAGTGCTACTCGTTTTTTGAAATAAATAAACTTGTACATAAGTTAAAAGGTCTGCTCATATGTGCTAATGTTTCTTCATGTTATAATTTATACCGTTAAGAGCAGTAGTCACTTAGAATTTTTGGTAATAAATTCTGCGATTGGTCAATACAATTCTCATGGGTTTAAGTCCATGAGCAATGGTCTAATGTTTGGAAATCATCTTTTTTGTGTCTGGTTCTTGTATTTTTATATGTTTGTTAAGTTTATCATGATTGAATGGAGTATAATAAATATTGGTAGTGGGTAATCTGTAAATTTTGGTATTTTTGACTTCTAACTGCTCTGAGTTATAATCCAGATCAAGGACTACTTATAAAAGATATTGGGAAATTTTTTGATTTATACAATACTAGTAGAAAATGAATCAGCAGTTGAACAGAATCTATAGAGTAAAAGTTTGGTAATACCAGCTGAGGAAGGTACCAAGTGTGTTGAAAATGTTTCTGAATAAAGTTTTTGACTGCTAAAGAGCTTTGTATTTTACTTTTGTCTTTGTTTTGTCCAGTCTTGGTGAACTTTTATTATGAATCTATAGAATTTATTTCAATAATATAAAAGATGACAATTGAATAAATATGTGAAGGCTGGAACTAAAAGTTAATGAAGTGAGTTTCAGAATGGATAATGTGATAAATGGAGTTTGATTTGTCCCAATAATATGTAGAATTAACTTGTTTAATTAATCCAAAAAAAAAAAAAAAACAACATTATAATCTCAAATGCTAAATAAATCTTAAACTAATTAAATTAAGAATCTCCACATATTGCTGGAATGATAAACTCGGGGTCAGCTGATAATCACTTCAACAATATTGCTAACAAGGAGAGGGCACAGTCGACTCCCCCTTACCGATTTTGATCAGACTGCGTGTGACAAAACCACACCAAAAATAAGTGAATACATGTCCGAGCTTACTATCTAATGTGCCTTACTAATAGTAATTTTTAACAATTGCAAAACTGGCTTGTTGATAATGCTAATTAATGAATATAATAATAATTAAAATAAATTAATTAAAAATACAGTAAATATATATGAAATAAATATAATAAAGAATATAAAAAATAATTTTTAATAATTTAAAAAAAAAAAAAATCCCACCGAAAGTGGAATCAAACTCGCACCTCTCGCATGTCATCATGTTACTTAGCCACATATTTATCGACGGCATCATCAATGCAACACAGCACTTATTATATATCTATCACTTATAACCTGCATTATCAACAAGTCAATTTTTCAAGTATTAAAAATTGCTATTAGTAAGGCACATTAGACAGAAAGCTCGGACACATATTCACTCATTTTTGGTGTAGTTTCATCAGAAGCAATCTGATCAAAATCAGTGGGAGATCAGCTGTGTCCTCCCCTTGTAAGCCTAACATTACTTATAAATTCACACCACCACAATTGTCTTCAGTAAGTAATCTCCTTAAATAACTTTGTGGTTGCAGTCAACCAATTTGTCGCTGAGCCTCAAGTGCAACCACAACTTGGTTGCACTCGAAGCTCAGCGACAAATTGCATCAACAATTTCTATTATAAACTTGCAGATTATTACCAACAGTCACACTATTGTCTTTTCAATTATTATAATTCTATCAAAAAGAGAATTCTTTAACCCAATTATCTATGAGATTTCTGTTCAACAGTGCTGTTTATGCAAACTGGATGTTGTCATTATATATATTAAGGGAAACAGTTGATATTAGATTAAGTTTTAGTTAAACAACCATATCCCATGTAAGATATATTTGGCAGCAGTCACTTTTAAAGCTCATCACAGGCTTTGGCTAACATCTATGATGAAGTCAACCAGAAGGGTGAAGCAAGGAGTTCAATGGGAGATCCAAACCATTCTGAAAAACTGGAGTATGGAACTTGGAATCAAATCTAGCTTCCAAAGTGACACACTAGTATTATATAGAGTATGCTCTGAAACATGTATATGTTAACTTATGTACAGTTTTGTGGAAGGATCCACCTATATAAGTTGGGAGTGTCTGTATTTTATCTTTTCTGTTATTTTTGAAATCTCAAATTGCAGTATAAGTATTTTTTTACTGGAATTATGGTGGTCTGTACAATGTGGGGGATATGTTCCACATTATAGGGAATTGTATAATATGAGACATGCATTATCACACAATTTTATGCAAATTTAAACTTTTCTCTGAGTTCTAGCACTGATCATATATTGCTAATGAGATGTATGTTAGTTTCAAATATAATTTTATTGTGTGCAGAGTGTAAATTAACTTGTTTTAAAGAAGGTTTCTTTTAATAAAGGAAAAAAACAAAAACAGAATATAAACAAACTAAATTTTAAAAAATATCATATAAAAAAAGACTCCTATATAGCATGTACTCCGAAAACATGGATTTGTATAATGAAATGAAAAAGTTGTTAAAGTTGTCATGGAAATGAAATAAACATTTAATTTTTATTACAGTCAATGAATATTATAAGTAACGTTAAAAAAAATTTATCCTATGCATTATATGGGACTGTTTATAGTATTGTATGCAGAGGCGTAATTAGGATTTTAGCGCCCATGGCTAATATATAGCTTGGCGCCCTAGGACTGTTCTTAAGGCGAATTTACAATATCCCTTAAGAGATTCTGGCGCCCTTGGCAACTGCCCAAATGCCAACGCCTAGTTAGGCCTCTGCATATAAGGTAAAATTATATGCAAAGATCTGGATCTACAATGAAGCAGTGCTTCAGGATACATTTTTCTCAGCGATTACTTATATATTTTTTTATCAGTTTTCATCCGCTATCATAATTATATTGGAGATCAAAGCAAAATAGAAAATAGTTTTTTAATTTTTTTATCATTACTATATTTTATATAATAGTAATAGTTCACTATTAATAAAAATATCTGTAAATGGAATCCTATATTAATAAATAAATAATGGATTTTTGTCATCAAAATTTTACAATAATTTTCATATTATAGAATTTTGTTTCCTTTCAGCTTCAGATGCAAAATATATAAATCCACTCTGACTGTATATTTTAAGGGTTATTAAATGAATAAATTTATATTACTTCAAAAAGAATCTGGCAATCATGGTTTTTTATTTCAAAACATTTTGAAACTTTCTTGGAATATCCCTTTAAAAATTTATCAGTAGAGTTCAGAAATATCCTATATATTTTTATATATAAATTCTCAAAATACATCATATCTTCAGACAATCATTTGTATTAAATTTATCTGTCAAAATATAGCAAATTTAATTACGAAAGTTAGCAAATATAGTATCATTTCAAATTATATGCATTTAAATTCATATTTAAACTTATATGCATGAATTTATAATCATTAAATTTCTTACACAATTTAATGATTACATTGTGCATTATGTAATCATTTTCTTTTGTAATTCAGAATTGAAAAATTTTGAAAACTTAATATATCATAGTTTGGAGCAGTTTGAATGCAGAAAGTTTGATTTTTAAAATGTAACAACCAATGTTGATGCCAATAGTTTTTGTTAAGTTACAAATATAAAATTGTATATTTGTTTTTTAAATAATACTGTATATGAAAAGGAGTTAAACAAAAACTTCAAAATGGAACAAAAATTTGCAAACAATTGAAGACATTGAATGCATCAACAATGACTTACAGATCATCCTGCAGGCAGAAAAACTGATCACAAACTGATTAATATCATAATAGCAATATAAAGATAGCAATCCCATTAGACACATGTATAAAAAAGGAGCAGCATGACATCATTTATTTTTTGGATAATGAAGATGTGAAACCTATTGAAATTCATCAGTGAATAAAAGCTGACTACAGTGATGCATGTCTGTCATTCCATCAAGTTTTAAAAGTAGAACAGGAAATTTCATGACAGTACAGGTTTTGTAAATAATTCACCTTGATCAGGATAAACACAGCAAATAGAAATACCTGAAAATAACTGCAGAAGCTGAACTCACAATGAGGGAAAACAATTATGTTATGATGGATAAAATACTACACAAATGAACATCAGAGTTCAATATATCACAGCAGTACAAAAGATTGCATCAGTGACTGTGCACATAATTAAAAAAAATTTTTTTAGAGGAATCTGGCATTAGTTATATGCTGGAAAACTTGTATTGACTAAAATGAAGATTATACAAAAAATTAA
The DNA here is from genome assembly GCA_011317285.2 of Androctonus mauritanicus. Taxonomy (NCBI): domain Eukaryota; kingdom Metazoa; phylum Arthropoda; class Arachnida; order Scorpiones; family Buthidae; genus Androctonus; species Androctonus mauritanicus. The sequence continues at coordinate 8,836 of WUQG02035078.1, forward strand.
TGTATTTTTATGACACCTGTTTGCTATAAACAATGTAAAAATAATTAAGATTTTCATTTGACTCTTCTGCATGTATTATTTAAAAACTAAAGTCAACCAGAAATAAATGCCATGCATTTACAATATTTAATATTTTAAATGCAGTAATTAATTTTCCTAATTTTTCGGAAATGTTTTTTCTGGAAAATATTTATTAATTTGGCTTTTGAATTTACTGTTAAATTATTCTGCTTACAAATATAAACTATCATAAAAAGAATTTTACAAATGATATTTATATATCATTTCAATATTCGTTTTTATTACCACTATACAAAAAGCATTTAGTTTAATTAAAACAATTGATGATTTTGAAGATTTTTCCTTATAAGAATGAAACTTCCAAATTAATCTCTATCTCCTTATATAAAAATATTTTATTTACAAATTTATATCAATCAGCCAAATACAATTTTATGAAAATAAATAACAAAATCAATCATTTGAGATATATACAAATTGAATAGATAGAATTCTATCTAATAGTTTTGATATTTATTGTTATGCATTTTATAATTTCAGAAAACATTAAAATATTAAGATAAAATTTTTACAATATAAGTATATCAAAAGTCTGGACTAACAGAAAATAAAATATTTTTTTAAAGTTAATAAGAAAAAAAAGCTTTAAAATCTTTTTATATATTTCAAGATTTGAAATATTTTAATGATGATCTATATATCAATCAAAAGAAGATAGAAATGATATTCTTAGATGTCAGAGAAAACCATTCTCTTAGATCAATAGTTTACATTCATAAGAAATATTCAAAAAAATATTTGTACAAATATTAATTTAAAATGTCTGAATGTAACTCAATTTGAATATTGAATGCATTGTAAGTATATTTTTTTTTTTTTTTTTTTTAATAAGTTCAGACTTCTGATATATCTTGTACAAATGATTTGAATATATTGGACATGCTTATTATATTATGTTGTTATTCATGGATCATCTGCAAGATCACGTTGATCAAAATAATTTGCAACCAAACAAATAAGAAGATTTAATGCTGCTAAAGTAGGATCTTCACAACTAGTCTGTAAATCAACAAAATACATATTAAATTTAATATAATATAATATATAAATTTGTTAAATTAAGCAAACTTTATATAAACTTTAGTTTACCAGAGATTGACTGTAAAAATTTTTATTAAATATAAATTTAAAAAATACAAATAAACTTCAATGTAATATAAGATGATCTCATTTGGATTAATTTATTTTTTAAATTAACATTCATTAATCAATAATTGAAAAGTTATCTGCAATAATCAGAGGTAAATCAAGCAAATTGATTTTCAATAAAAAAAAAAATATCAAAAATGTATAAATCTTTTTATGTGTTGTAATTGAAGCTAACTAGAAGAATATCCATAAACCAAATATCCAAAGTCAAATTAACTTCTAGCATAATAATTTGAAATTACACTGCAATTTTTAATAATAATTTTGAATCAAGGTATGGTGTCATCATTTGTTGGATTAATAATTAATTAATTTAAATTTGGACTAAGATGACACCATCTAGTATTTGATAATTAGACTATAATTTTTAATTAATTTTTTTCTGAAATAAAAATCTGCCACTGCCCAGAATTGAACTAGGAATTTTGGAATAACACCCCAATGTCTTATCACTCTGACTACCATGGCATCAGGCAGATTTCCATTTCAAGAAGCTTGATGCTAAGCTTAATGCATTTCAGGAAGCTTCTATTAATTTTAGAAACTTATCAGACTAGACCAACACTACTGTTAGTATTTGATTAATAATTACTCCATCATTATCTGTTGGATTAATTATTAATCTAACACTATAGTTTTGATTTAAAATTATTATTAAAAATTGCAGTTTAATTCAAAATTATTGGCTAGAAGTTAATTTGGCTTTGGATAGCCTTTTTGTTTCATCATTTTCTAAAATATATATAAAGGGTCATATAAAAAGTCTCCGCGGTTTTTTGCTACTAGATGGTGTTGATGCCTATATATCTGGCAACAC
>WUQG02035089.1:0-30024 GCA_011317285.2 Androctonus mauritanicus
TTAACTAAAGATACAATGACTCGGAGCGAAAAAAAGTGTCAGAGTAAATAAGGGAGCTAGACTTGGCTCTCGTGATATCTCACAACTTTTTACGGATAAAGAGGCACCAGACTTGGCTACATTTTTTTACACGAAATGTTTTTTATGGGATATTCATTTCCGTAATAACTTTAAATTAAATAAAATATAATGAATGATAACTGGGTAGAAAATACAGATTAGATGGTAATCCAAGTGGTTAATTATAGTTTTATTTATATAGAGGAATAAAATTTTAATTGGAGACGGAGGTGTGCCGATTTCTTTTTCTCAAAAACGGGTGAGGTTTGAGAAAAAACACGGTTCTAGCAGACGAGAAAATACGGACAGTTGAAAGGATGGAAATAGTAGCATCAAACGTTTAAAGATTACGGCCGAAAGTATCGGTGCTAAAACGAGTTTTAAGAGGGCTGTAGCGAAATATCAACAGCCAGAATGATAGCATTCCTTGGCAGGCCGTAACTCACGGCTGTTAGTTTAGAAAGTATTAGCGGCGCTACCGGTAGACCGGCTGACAGTTTAATGCGCCAGTGGAAAATAGCAAATAGCCACACGGACCAACTGAAGTGGCTGGTCACAGTTCGGACTCGGTCCGTTCTTCTGGCCTACAAATTATCAAAAATAGATCACTCACCTGCGACGTCACCGAAAAAATAACCGCACAGGCGTGACCAATAGATCTTCGATATTATTGATTTGTTCTAGCAGTCAGTCAACTCGGTAATTTCCTCATTGTGTGGGAAAAGTCGACTCTCCATTCAATCGATGAGTTAAAAGGAGTGGAAAGGACGATCTGACGGTTCCCCTGATAATCAGTAGGCCTCTTTTCTTCCTCCTAATGTATTTTCCGTGTTCGACTCCGAACGGTGACATGTGTTCCTGCAGACCAGCGCCTCTTGTCGCCAGTTGGACATGGCTTTTCACTACAAGCGACACATTACTGTTTTTTGGGCTACTTGTTGTGTTCTCCGGTCCGAGCGAAGACACGTGTAAAGTTTTACCGTTCCTTATCGTCCCCCTAGTTTCGTCTCGTTCCTCCTACTGTCGCCACTGACTTGACGAATTATATTCGACGTCAATTGTCATCAATTGAGTTTATCTAGCCAGAGTGACAGGCGGAAAAAATGTCAAGCTACATATCCTATTTTAGTGAAGAAATTCGGAGGGAAAAATTAAGACGCATTTCTTCCAACCTGCCATTTGTCAGCTACTGGGTATCCGAAATAAATTAGGCTAGAGCAGATTTTCCCTTCCGTTCCGCCTGGCAGCCATTAGCGACAGTTTTCTAATACCCACGCCTAACTATCGGGCCGATTCTCTGGGAATTTACCGGCTAAGTAATTATACTTCCAACCCGTAATTCAAAAGTCCTAATTTAGTTAGGATGTTATCGAATCAAAATTAATTTTTAAAACGCGTGCCAATAAATAGTGGAGTAAGCCAGGTATCGATCGCGCGGTGGCGACTGCGCGACGCCGACGCGTGGCCATTTCTTCCTTATCTATACGGTAAAACTATAAAATTAAATATATAAATTTTATATATTTGGTAAGCGGGATTCTATCCAATGCCACTTATTAACAATCGAATTTAATAGCGCCAAAGCCGGAGAAAAGAAATCTGTGGAAATATTTTATCACCCATGCCAACCAATTACCAATGCCATAGAAAATATTATTTAAATATTTAACGCTGTCTCTAATAGGGATGGCCAGTACAGTAATTTAGCCAGCCAAACTGTGGTTTAATTAAACCTCCCGGCCAAACTAGAATCATCTTATTGTCAATTGTTAAACGGCCATTTAAGCGAATGGCATACGTCAGTTGTTTCATCCAATAAAAATCGTATGGCTTAGTCGGAGAAGTGGTGGAGTCGGCTGCCAGAGAGTAAAGGGGCGCTGGCTCTACTTTCAGCCAGAAAAATAATAAATAAACGCTTTTATAATCGAACGGATATACCATAAAAAATTTGTCTCCGAATCGGAAAGGCATGAAAATCGACCATCCAACCTAACTCGGGGCCTCCGTCAGGTGCACCCCATGCGCTGCCTATCGACACGCTCCGTGTCGAGATACTCGGGACCCCGGGTGGAGGGAACAGAGGGATCCTCTTAAACTGAGTCGAAAATCTGTTATACTACGTTCATACTAGCGAAATTAACCGAGATAAAAGTAACCCCGATCGAAATTTAATCGGGAATACAGGCATCGGAATGATTTCAGTCTTGGTACCAGGTTAAGTTAATCGAGATTAATCAGTTTTTTGGTTTGGTATAGGCCAGGTGAGGCCGTAGTCAAGAAAACTTTTTGAAGTAGGGAGGTGGAATGTCAAAATTTGGATCTACCAAGTTTAATTCATTATTGTATTAACTTAAATGATAATGTCATGGCTGGTAATATATAAAATATATAATATACACCTAAATTTCTTTCGATCGACCTAAGGTCATCTAAATGTGATTTCCGTATGTTCACCAGCGAATAAACTTCAGTGTCTGTTCAATTTACAGCCTTTAATTAGTTTTATTATCTGTGGCTTCTATTTGATTTATGAATTGAAAAACCATAATCTTTAAAAAATGGCCATAGTCAACGCTTGGCTGTGACGTCACTACCCAGTTGAAAAGAATTAACTTGGTTCTGCCAACTGGATTAAGTTATCCTGGCTAATTGATCGGGTTTGGCAATTCTGTTCCGTTCCAAAGCAAAACTTGATCGGGTCGAAAGACTCGACCGGGATTAGTTGACTAGTGTGAAGGTAGTGTTAGAGTCAACATATATTTCTTATGTTTGATTCCGGCAATGATTGCAACATTTGCTAGTTTATAAGTAAATATGATCAAAAATATTTTTTATTAAATATTTTTGATTATATTCACTTCTGATTATAATCGCTTATCATGTACATTTAATATATCTATGGTGAGTGATCATGGTTTTTTATTTACCATAATCACTCACCATAGATATATTAAAAGTATATGGTAAATGATTGTTTCGATGTTTAATACAGATAGGTCATCAAACAGTGGGACCTACTCCCGCTATTTTTCTTTCCTTCTTTCCAGTTTTCTATTTGTCTCTTTTTTAATCCAAAACTATACACTGGTTTAGTCCATATTTTTACTAAGCACTATTAAAATTTTATTATATTATTAATTAACGGAAACATTAGAAACTGGTATTGTATATTCCTAGTCGATGATTTTGTTAGATATACATTAATCAGTCGGCCACGCACTAACACCTCTCAAATATAATGCCAATGAAAGTATCCGAAGACTAAACTGTAACACTTTATAGTACGCTCTTATCATATATTATACCCATATATATGTAAGTTATATAATAAGTGATAAGCGTATTAGATAAGATATAGTCTATATCATTCGCACCAGTCGATTAGGATGCCAAAATTTTATTTATTAAATATTTTTGATGTCTGGATAGATCGGAGCTCCGGAGCGGCGCATCCCGTGCATCTCCCATTGGCACGGCCCTGGATTTAACTTCGAAGGGAAAACATCGATTAACAAATTAAAAATCGAGAAAGTGTCAAAGGCGGCCAATGATGTACAGTTTTCTTTCCGAAAATACCGATAAGAAGATTTATTTTTACTTTAATGCTAAATCCCAACACCGAGTTGCGACAAATGTTAAACTGTGTAAAAATCGACCGCTTTACACGGTATAACGAAACTGAAGTCAAACGATTATAAGTCAGTCGGATAACGATACAAACAGTTCTTTATATAGCCTAGGATAATATAAGGAGAAACGAAAAGAAAGAAAGTGGCTTAAGTCTTGGGTCGAACAAAAATTATAAGGCCACGGATATAAATTTTCTACGCCAAATGTAAACAGCCATAAATTGGAGACCCAGAAAATAATTAAGAGATGGAGATTAAAATATGGTCGATGAACAGATTAGAATAATCTGCGAATTTACCCGACCATAGACCAAGGACGTCGGTTTAAAATGGCCAGAAAGGATAAGACCAGATCCACACTGTCGAGCCGCTGACGGTTCGACTTCTCACCTTCTCAATTCCATCATTTTACCACCTGTTCAAATTTTCGCTCACCAGTAAGTCTGAAATGAGTCTTCAGGTTAGACGAAGCGGTGAAGAGTTAGCGATTATGGTTTTCTTCTCCATCAGACTGTTTATATCACTGGAAACTCGACCTTTACCCATACTGTAAACAGGTTGGTTACCAACATTGAAGAAATATTTGATCGAAGCAGATCTAACCATCAGCTGGATAATGTGGATCGGGCGGTGGTTACCGGCGTCTCGGCCCGACCATTGACCCGGCATCGGTCATCCCATCCGTATCATCCTAGTTCGAATAGGAGGTTACATATCGAGAAGGTTTAACTCCGCTCAATTCCATCAGAAAAGAGAGTCGAGGCTGTTGGTAGTGGACGGTTGTATACCCGTTTCGATAAAAAAAAAAAACTGCTGATTGGTGGTCCTCTTAGTAAATGGTTGTAGGGACCACTTTTTGGAGTGGCACCATACTAGACCAAGACCGTGATACAATTCGTCCCAGGCTGAGCGCTTTCTCTATTAACCCGAGCCAAAGTCTTGGAAATATATTTTAAACTGTTAAAATGAAAAGCGTGGACGAAAGACGGCCGAAGGTTTGGAAAGAATTGGATGGTCGGCCGAATGACACAGAAAATAATTTAAAAATCGGAATGGGCCGAGTGAATTTAAACCGAGCCACAGATTTTTTTCTTTCTCGGTACAAAGTAGAAAGCGGTAGTCGAACGCCCACAACACTGGTGGTTAATGGAGGTGCCGGAAAAGGTCAAATCTCCCATTTCAAAGTAATTACTTTTAATCACAGAATGACAAGTATCGACAAATGGAAATTAACCGACTCGAATTATTCCGTCGACGATTTAAAATGAATATTTTATGACTCTATTAATGGAATTGCCACTGGAGATGGAATTCCCAGAATTGATCCTAAAAAAAAAAAAAGAAAGAGAGAGAATAATAGGGAAGAAAAAGAAGAGTTTGCTGTTAAACTTGTTTATAGTGAATTTTGGTGAGACTGGGAAATAAATGATGGGCAGGGATTCCACAGATGGGATTCTCTGGGTCATCAATAACTGTCCGCATCCAGGCACTCGATGATCTTTTGTCGCTTGTTTCGGCTTCGGCTGGTGTACTAAGAGTATTTGATTTAGTCGATGGTTGTTTGTCGACCGTAATGCGACTAATTTTTCTCTCTCTCTCTCCAAAAGTTTAGAACTCGCAGCTGTCCAATCGTACCATTGGAAAACCCCTTCGTTTTGTCAGAGTCTCCTCTCTAACGGTTCTTAATTTTATAGGCATTACGATACTGGACTTTTAGGGGAGTAACCCATTGTTTCTTTTAATCTCGGATGGTTTTAAATTTGGAAAAAGTCAAATTGCCTGTTTTTGTTAACGGTAATTATATCTTAGGTGTTCGGAGCTTTTCCTATATTATCGGTTTTGAACTACCGTACTTACAAATAAAAAACAACTTATTCTAATAAACAGCGCCTCCTATATAAAGGCGGTATTTTACCATGGATAGGCTAAATCGTCCACTTAATTAAATAAAGAGTAAAATCTTTGGTTCGACTATTAATAGTATGGAGATTTCCGTCCAAATCGAATTTTCTGGTGACGAAATGGGCGTAGAAGGGCTTGGAAAAATCCAGAAAATAATAAACACTTTCGGTAAACGGGGAGGAATAAATTTGCGAAAGAAAAGTAGCTAAATTCATCCGATTATTTATTTATTTTTCCATAAGTTTATTTGTGGACTAAAGGCAATTTATGGTTTTAGCTATTTTACCTAGTGGTTTAGGATAATAATGAGTTATATTATTTTGGAATCGAGTTATTATTTTTCAGTACCGCCATATATAAATATTAACGGAAGACCTACCATAAATGGGGAAGTAAAATTTCATCCCAGAAGAGTAGCCAACACGCGTTTCAAATATTACTTACGTGTACTGGCAAATAACAGCTTTAGTAATCGACTAACTACCGGGTTTTACGGCTATACAGAACAGTGAAAATTTTTTTTATAGACTCAGGAAGGTCATTCTTTTTTTTCGACAGACGGTTACTGGCTGGTTTTCACTCGATTAATTTTTTCGGATCCTAGCGTATTTTAAGGACGATAATATCCACCGATTTTATACGGAGGAGACTCGACTCGGTCTTCCGACCAGGGGGAGTAAGAACTTCCCAATATGTCACTACCGACTGTACCATATTCCACCTCACGGTATACGAAAGACAGTCGGTTATCAAATTTCTGATTGGCGTCATCTATAATCGGTTATTAATCTCCACTATAAAGTTTTTCACCGATTTAATAGACGGCCTATGGTATGGTGAGTATAGAGACAGTCAGAAGAATAGTTACGGTATTCTATGGTTACGGAGAGGCGCGGAAGTGACTCTAACAAGTAAGTCGACTGAAGTAGTCATCGACTCTTATTACCGGAGTGGTGTCTCCTAAATTCGACCGGCAGTAACATCGGTCCTAAGATAAATATTATTAATCTACCAATTATATTGGTGAAAAGTCTTCGATAGAACACCGATGGCCAAATTCGAAACTTCCAATCCAATTAATAAAAGAACTGGAGCGGTTTAAAAATGGCAAAATAAAGGAGAAAATTAGGGATCGGTTTTCCATCGATACTTCCATATATCGTATGGCTTAACCGATTTTCACCAAATTCGGAACTCGCTAATTTCATTCGAATCTTCCGACTCGTTTTCCGTCGGCCGCGCGGTAAAGGAGTCGGAAGTTCGAATCCGGATCCCAGTTTTGTAGGGGAGCGCCCGTCGAATCCCATCCTTCTATCGTCCGGTCGACTCCATCCTGGATATTGGCCAGCCGGTGGCGGACGCTAAAAGTGGCCACCGCCAGATAAAGCTTATCCCACCAACCACACGCGGCCCAGCCGGATTGGATGCCTGGAAACGCTTCGACTTTCCACTCTGGAGGGCCCGGGTTCGAGCCTCGGATCCCACTCCTTGAAAATATTTATCACTGTTTCCGGGCCCGGTCCGTCTATCCCCGTCCTCTACCATCCAGCTGACTCCTCCGCCGGGGTAGACAGTCGGTGAAAGAGCTGGTTTGGCCCGGCCATTTAGTGTTCTCGCAGAATAGAAAGTGGCGTCATCTGTTGACCAAAAAAACCACACGCGGCCTAATCTAACTAAACTAACCCGAATCCTAAAAGGACGATTAGAAATGTCGACAAAAGTGTCACGGTCGAACCGAGTTCCAAAATGTAAATGTTACGTTAATTAAGGCGTTCCGAGAAAATAGGGCCAAAATGAAGAGAGTAGGAGGTCAACTCTTCTACCGGTGGTATGGTTCGACCGATTTCCACTAAAATTGAAATAGGTATGTTTATAATTTTACGAAATTCTTCCTAAAAATAAAGAAGGAATTTAATGGAGTATTAATATATTGTGGTTATAATTCTCTATCAAAAAGGTTTTCGTGTAAAAAACAAACGCTATCCTATCGAAAGCATATAATACACGAAACGATAGGCGGAGTACGGTACCGAAAAATTAGGATATTTATTACAATTTATAGGCGGCTACCAGGCCGACGATTTAGGAAAATAAAGGAAATTACGTCGACCCAAGTAACGCCTCTAATTTGTAACCAATATCCTAATTTTTTAATAACGTATACCCGCTTATTTTTTACGTATTAAATGTTCTGGACGGGACGGAACCAGCATACCACGGAAGAATTTCCCAGATCGGAGCTACGCTAATTCACCGTTTCCAAGAGAACTGGAGGTTTACGTAAATTAGATTGGATGGCTATTTTCCAAGGCTGGGAAATAGCAAAAGTAAACGACGTAAAGTCATTGGCCACCGCGGCTGGACACTACCGAAGGTAAACCGGGAAATTTTGGGTGGGAGGGAGGAAGGCCGAGAATTTTAACTTTAAAAATATGGCGGGTAAGGGAGGAAGGAGGATAAAATCGATGGGTAGAGACAAACGACCGGATCCGAAACGGCCGTGATGGAGGGAATTTATGACGCCAAATTTGAGGGAATAAAACCAGGTAGTTGGTAAAGGAGGGGCGAGCCGCGGCTATCCCTCGGTCCGATAATAATATTTTAGTGACCTACCGTACCCGAATGGCTTTTAGAAACGGAAGAGAATTTAAGACGCGTCCTTAGCCTTAGCGGAGGAGAAAGAAAGAATTCCGGTATCGAGTGCCGGACCTCGACTTTCATCCCGAGTAATGGCGGCCAAGAGGAAGAAGCCGATGACCGTTCCAAGCACGGATAAAGAAGAGCGGTGGGATAGCGCCACCGACCCATCATCGGCCATCTCGCCTGGGGCTTTATATCTGCCACACATGGTTCTTTTATTTATGCTATTTTTTAACCGTAAAATGGCCCGGACGCCTAAGAAATTTTCTCTTTTCCTCCCATTTTCTCGCGCTAGTTGGAAAAAGGCGACTCGTCCATCGGTGGGGAGGCGAGGATTCTCTTCTTTGTCCAAGTAGGTGAAAACTATTACTTGGGTAAGTGATTGGTGGAAACATATCCGACTGGCCTTTTATCCCGGCAGGGTAGGTTTAAAAAAAGTATATATCCCGGCGCCATTTAGCCAAATATTCGGTCCTTTCCTCGGGTCGAGTAAATTTCGTACGCCATCAACTCCGCCTGCCGGCCAAAATACGTAAGTTTTCTTTAAAAATATACGGAAAGCCGATGGAAAATTTTCGTTGGAAAGAAAAGGCGCCATCGGTGGTGAAAGTCTGGCCGCCACATCGTATCGCATCAGAGTTATTTTAAATACGCTGACAATTTTCTATGGCCACCCAAGCTTAATGCTATGGATGGTCACTCGGTCTCGGTATCGTTTTTTTTATTAATGCCAATTTTGTTTAGGGCGGAGGGCGCTAGCCCCTCTTATTTTTTTCATAGATAGGGAAATAATTTATTTTCCATGAAAATAAAATTCGCCACCATGGGTAGACCAAAACTCTGTCCGACGAAAAAATCTAGATCTGCCAAAACTGAAGGCCTAGTTAAGGTCCGCTCGCATTCCCACCCCACCTAACCGTTTATTTCTTCGGATAAAGACCCACCGAAATACGACCTATCTGTTTTGGCCCGGGACAGAGTATTAAAAGTTATAAAATATATTAATCTATTACTATAAACTATATTAGATGGGTCGGTCGGTTATTTTCATCGTTTGGCCAGAATTCTTTTTTTGGTTTGTTTGTTTTCCCGCGGTCCCGGACAGCCAGAAGCCGGCACTCGGTTACTACGATGGAAACGAAAGGTACTTTTTGTACCAACGGAACCGTAGTCGACGTCTTCACCTTGGTAACGTTTCCTCCCTATAGATTACTTAATCCGAAACTGGGTTACGTCTTCCGGAGTGGATGGAAATTTACGCCTTTAGGCACATTTATTTCGATTCTGTTCTCCGAGCGGTAGAATAACTTTAAGAAAAATAAATTGCTTGTCTAACTTAGAAAAACTCCCCACCTGTTCCGGCCATTAGCCCGGGACCCACCAAAAGTAGGCTATTTAAAAACTCGCGCTACTCTCCCGAAAAGCGGCATTAAGGCCTCTTACCGTTATCGGTCGATTTAATCTGTCGGTATTTGGTCTGGGCTCTTCTTCCGCCCCCATCTAATTAAATTGTTCGACTACCCGGGCCAGCGGATAGGAGCGGGAGTAAAGAAAAGATCCGGTCGGAATGGTCCTAATACGCCAGATAAAGGCGGAAAAAATTGATTAAAGCCGAGAAGAAGTTATCGATAGAAATGACGCCAGCGATACTTCTGTGACAGAGACGAATGATTCGCCTTTGGAGGGGGGACAGACGGAAGGTGGTCGGTGACGATGACAATTGGCGACACACCTGTCTACCCCTGGGGAGCGCGGTTTTGGCCCGCGGTCACCAGTAGGGATGTGCGCCGAATATTTGATCGGAGTAATGACTCCGGACCGGGAGTAATTGGACCGTCGTGCCTTCTCCGTATCTCCTCTTTTGACAGGTGTTTGTCTCCAGCCGGGACTCTTCCCGCTTTTAAAGCCGGCTAATTGGTGGCTGGGTTTCTATACTCGGCTGCCTAATCTATACGGCCGGCTGCTCGGGCTATTTTATCCGTCCCGGGCCTTCTACCCCGCTAATCACGCTTTTCTAATTCTCCAGTAAAAGCCACCGTTTGGTTTTGTTTTTTTTTTTAAACTCTTACCACTTCTGGGGAATTTCCGAACCTCTTGATCTCGGCCGTGGAATTTAGGAAAAGCGTAAAAACTCCATCGGAAGAGAATTCTAAGTTGCGCGCAAATTATCGGTAAACCGTGGTCGCGTTTTGGATGGTAGTAGTAAGGAAAAGGTGCTCTCGGTTAAGGTACCAACCGGTTGGAACGTATGGCGGAATGCTCGAAAATCGAAACAAACCCGGAGAGGTGTGGGCCGCCGAGTCTGACGGTGGGGAGGAAAAATTTCCCGACACTTCTTAAAGGAAGCCGTCTCCACCCTAAACACTACCGTACGTCTTAATGCGTGAATGTTACGGGTGACGGTTCGAACATTATGTTAATGGGAGGGTTAGGCGGAACGACCCCAACCCCGGAGACGCGTTTCCGGCCGCCATCTACCGAGGGGAGAGATTAAGCCCTTTAATCCCGGCCGACGGACCAGCCACCATAACTCACCCGAAGGGAGAGGAAGTAGCGACGATTGAGCCGGAGTGACATTCCTAATGGCAGAACATCGTTTGTACATGTCAATAAATAGAAAGATAGCGGTTGGGAGTGTGCGCGGCATACAAACCAGAAAGAACTTAACTAATTGAGGACCACGGCTCGGGAGTGAATGTAAAGCAGTTAGGTGTGGACTGCCGTGCTTCCTCTAATGCGTTTATCTTTACAAATTACATCTACATTTGATTGTTCGACATGTTACCGCCATCGTTGACAAAACTGCCCTTTTTCTCTTTGAAAAATGAGCCGGTTTTTCGTGACAGATGGAGAAATATCGTGTTTGTGTTATTACCGTGGCCGGCTTCTCCCTTTTCTGTGTAATTTAATTTATTTCTTGTTAATCGAAATGTAAAAAGCCTATTATTTTCATTTGTCTTTTACGCCACTTTTTCCTTACTCGACGGTAGGCCTGGACCTTTAATAGCCCACCCCAGAGATTTTTTAAGGACGACTAGGCTCTGGCCAACTTTAGCCTAGTCGTTCCGGCTGGGAAACACCCAGTCGGATCAATGGTGCTTACGGCTTTTCTACCCAAACAGTCTCTTTACTCTATTGCTTTTTATAAAGGCGGAATGGAAATTAAAAGTCATAGCCCGTTGTGTATGCGAGAGACGGAATAACTTGAGAATATATACTGATTCGACATTAGTACAATAACTCTATTAATTGCTTATAGAAAACGCACCTGGTCGAGGAGGAAAAAGTTGCTCTTACTTATTTGTAGTACCACCGAGGCGGATCTACTGGAGTAATTCGTAAGTGAAACTGGTGGCCAGACGCGTATTTCCTGGCCCAACCAGTCCATCGGACCGAGGGTGGTGGATTTTTTCCAAACTGCCAAAATTTAAATTGTACCGGGCTTCCAGATTTAAAGTTAGGCCAAATTATCGAATATCCATTCGGAGTTATTAAACTCCATTAATTTTGTTTAGGGGAGAGGGAGATCTATCAAAAGGCGTGGCTAGAAGAGAACATCTCTTTAATTGAGAAGATTCATTTAGGAGGCTTCCCTCATGTAAATTTTGTCTGTCATCGGACTAAAATTGATTCGCCAACAGACCGCCTATGTCTTGTAATAAGCCCAGATTAGATTTTTCTCATTTGCGCCCCCTCCGCCTCCCCTTTCTGGTTAATAAAATTTTTTCAACCTCCTCCCCTTCTTTAAACCTCTGAATCACGTGATGTAATTGATTTCCCGCGTCTCTACCCCCACTGGCGTCCGGTTATGACTCGGGTTGTATGTAGCCGTGGCTTAATACAGAAAGCTGTACAGCTTAAGAATTTTGACCGACAGGTAGTTTTATCTATTGGGACCCACCGACTTCTGCCGGATATAGGAAAGTATTTGACACCCTCAAAGATTTTTACCGACACCGCCGTAGGGAAAATAATCTGCGAAATATAGAAAATCCCTATGGGCTTTGGGATTTGGTTTAGTAAAAAAGATAATTGAATGCCTAGGTCTTTTAAAAATACCTTCGATCCGGAATATATAGGTCCTAGCCAGATGCTAACACGCGTGTCTCGGCTGGCGCTTAAAATTTTAGAGGATGGTAACACGATTAAATTAGTTCATTCACCCAGAAACCAGACAAGAAAGACTCTCCAGTCGCTCCAAGTAAGATGGGTTGTAATTTTCCAGCACTTTCCCGAAGGAAAACACGAACGTGCTGCGCACTTCTCGCTCTTAAAAAAAGCATTCTGGTAAAAGGGTAGCTAAAGTGCTCGACAACTTTGTAGGTGCTTTTATCGATTCTCTAGCTGCACAACATGCACCATTCGTGATCGGCTTGCATGATGCACCAGCCATGTCGGCCAATATAGGGAACGACCCAAATGCGCCTCGCAGACTTGTTAACAGTCAGAAACGCCCCCGAATTACAAATTTGGTCCTTATATCTCGAAAAATTCTTCTGCATCTTCAAAAGTTCTCATCTGGCCACACTTTTCCATGCGGGCTAAAAATCACCGGTTCTCTCCCATTCGACTTAAACGACTTTTCACAATAGTTAAGCGAAAACATAACATTTTGGTATTTTACCACTGGTGGAAAAACCGTTCTTCTTGAAGATTACTCCGCCGTGAGTCGCTTAATCTGGTCGAGATGGGACTAGAGTGCTCCTCCCAGCTTGTCAGCTTGTCTATGGTCTCAACCGATTCCAAACAAAATGGATATGTGGAAGATTCTTCGCTCTTAACCGATCCTCCGAGTCCATTCCCCTAAACCACCAGTTATTAGGAAAAATAAAATAAAAACTCTTAATAGTTGTAAAGAAAATACTGAGACTAACAAAATATATAATTTCTGGAGACGTTTATTAGTCTACACCTTGACTGAGTGATGACATAAATCACATTTTGTTTTTCGTGTAAATCTACACCAAACAAGGAGAAGTGCGGTAAAATCTACACTTACTCGATAATTCTATATGAACAATAAAGCAAATCTCCTTGTGTGCTGAAGACCCCGAACCGGGGCGTGCTATACACAATTATATAAACTCTATATTTACAAAAAAACCAATCGATCAATTACATAATTAATTCATTTTAAACATAACTAAAGGTAAATAAACTTTTTTAAAAGTATATATATCACAATAAACATTTCTTCGGCTTCGTTTCTTCTCAACCAAACACTTTATTCTCTGTTGGTTTTATTTACGTTTTGACTTCTTTTCAAAAAGAAACTTTGAGCAAAAATTAAGTCGTTACTGCACTTTTCCAAAAGTGTTTTTATCCCCTCTCCCTCCCATCTTTTCGCTGTAGGTCCTAAACTGTCGGATCACTAGAGTTAAGAGATAAAGTGACATTAGAAAAGACTCCAGTGCCGAGGATACAACGCTGACCAACTTCCTTACCTCTTAGTTATAATGGGCCTGAAGGATGCTGGTTCGTATCCGCTGTTGGTTGGATAACTGCGTGGTGCCTGATAGACGTTTAGATCGTTTAGCGGTCCTGAAATATAATCGAAAAACGTCACTTCTTTTCTGGCTTAGAGCAGATTAGAAAATAAACACCGACTCTTTTAACACGTCCACGCGGTACCCACAAAATATAGTACTATCGAGCCAATGGCTACCAAAATATTACCAATAAAAACTTCTTTAACAATGACTATATATCCACAAAATATTTACGATAAAATTTAAAGATTTTCTCTTTATATAAAACTCCTTAAAACCAAAATCCGCGGGATTTGATATTTGCATTCGTGTAAAGTACAAAATATTTACCTCGAAATCTGTACTCCTTAGTATTTTATTAATATATTATTAAATGAAAAGAAGCCTAGAAACTTTACATAATAGTCTGAAAAGGTGTCAGTCGTATTTTTATTTTTATTTACGCATTCCATAAAAGTTATATTAAAATCAATTGAGGTAAAATAAATAAAACAGTATATATGTGTCCACATAAATTCGCTATAAGGCTATATAGTTGGTACAAAGCTATAGAATTTTGTACGCCCCATAGTCGAGCCATAGTGTTTGAATTCGACGAAAGACTAAAATCTCGCTACTTTTTGATCATAACAGGACTATTCTGTGTTCACAACTATTTTCAGTTCTTTACAACTTTCCTTTTTTTATGATGACGCGTATCCAGTTATACGAAGAATCGAAGGAAATAAAGGATTAAATATCGATTTTTTTTTTTTTTGAAGTCTCCCTCTCAAACGATTAAAAACAGTTCTCGGCTTCCTTTAAAATAACAAATCTATAATTTTTTAATAATTTTACCATTACTTACGTATGTATCTAGAACTTATGGTATCTTAAGATTGCATATTTGAATACTCTATAATTAGAACAGCCATAAACACCACTCCTTTAGGCTATAATATATAATACAAACTTTTCCTAATAGAAAAATACGAAAAAGTCCACTCGGCCTGGCAGTTTAAAACTTTATCCGCTAAATTTTTGAGTCTCCAAAATTCGAGAAACATTCACGGACTGAAAATAGTTTTCGAAAATTTTCCGAAAAGATTTAAATTTAAAAATACAATTCGTATTAAATAGAATTCGTGCGGTTCAATAACATCGATTAAAGGTATTTTTGAGCCGAAAACTCGGGTATACGGGTCAAAAATACCTTTGACCAATGTTAAGTAAGTAAGCGGGCCAGCCAGAAGACATTATCCATTACAAGTAGATAATTATATTATACAGACTATTTGTTAACAGATCAATCAGTTCTGATGGATGAAAGTCTTAATTAACGAAACTTAAACCTTTTTCTAAGTTGTCATCCTAATAATACCACGAGGTGTGAATACTATCTGGTATAATAATCCAGATAAATTATCTTAATCTTTCTAGAAGGGCGTGTTGTTACACAATTTAACTTAAGATTAATTATCTGACAACCCAACAGGTGATAACACACTAACAATCTGTTGCTGTAATAAATTTGATAGTGCGGACCTATTTGAACTGGCAGAGAGCATTAGCATCGGAAAGGCGGAAATCTTACTCAAATTTTTTTCCGCGCCATCATTTTCTCGTATGTACCATTTGACCATTGTTTCTTAGGCCGATGTAACCAAGATAGAGAAACGCGCTTGCGCCGAATACAAATTCTTACAGTACAAGTATAGCCGTCCTGTTACTTCTAATCACTACACTCGACTTTTAAGCCAGAACTAAATCTGCCGTTTTATAGATCTAATTAAAACAAAATCTACTTTTACGCTAATATAGAATACATCGATGGTTTCCTCCGCCTCCAAAGATTCCCTGTTATTCGTTTTAATACCAGGCTATATAATTCGAGTAAGCTAAGGGAGAATATGAATATTAGACGGCAACTTGCGGCTAACTAAGGGAATTTTCCAAAATTTCTTAAGCCAGCTTATGACGAGGCAGCTATCGCAGTTTCGTCATTAAACTTTAAGTAAGATTAAACGTAAAGTATTAATGGCGCAAAAGTTATCAAAATCAGACACGGTGTGTACCACCTAATACTGAGAAACCGGGAATTACTCTTATGTGTGCGTTCATAATGACGACAACATCGTGGTTTTCTCAATCTCGAATTGGTAGCGTTGAAAAAATTCAGTCTCTGCCGACAGATGTAATTATACGGAAAATTTCCCGCCAATAATACAAC
Organism: Androctonus mauritanicus; assembly: GCA_011317285.2. Taxonomy (NCBI): domain Eukaryota; kingdom Metazoa; phylum Arthropoda; class Arachnida; order Scorpiones; family Buthidae; genus Androctonus; species Androctonus mauritanicus. Next base: position 15,930 of record WUQG02035089.1, read on the forward strand.
TGGAATGGTGGCCTTATAAAACAGACACAGTTTTTCTCGCTTTAAAATGGCGAGAAATAACAAAACTATGGCGTTAATGCCATCCGATAATGGAAAAACCATGGTACTTCACTATAATAACAGAGAATAAATTTGATACTCACTAGGAGGACCGGGATCGTCTTGGCAGTACCTGAGATTGGAAGTGGGCAACAGAGAAGGGCAGTTGGCCATATCGGCTTCGTGAGAATCCTTCAGCTCGTTCTTGACCCAGGGATAGCCCATCAAGACCGAATTCTCCAAATAATGGTCGCTAGGGGACCTTCTCAATATGGGCGGACTATTGGAAGTGGCCGTGTGGGCCAAAGACCAGATCTTGGGACGTTCGGTAGTTAAGCAGTCCGTAGTCGAACCTAAATAGGGACCCAAAGGGAGTGCGGTGCCTTCGGGGTCGCTGGAGGGTGACTCTGTGTACATGACTTTGGCTTCTTCGTACTTGGACTCTTCGTTGCTGCCTGCGGGAAGAAAGCTGCTTTAAGAACAAAGCGAATAGTGTCCGCCATTACCACTTACTTACACCTATATCAGATTAGTAGGAAAACTCACAAAATTAGGATGGTTATTAAAGAAATCGAGATATTTTAAAATGATGTTTTTATGGTGGTCAAAGAGTTATCATCATCATCATCGTGCGATATTTTAACTGGACAAGAAAGCTAATACGGAAAAAAATTCACATATAAGTCGAACATTAGGGCTATTCTTAGATTAGTTAATTTAAAAAAACGCATAAAGAAATCAACTAATAAATCTGAAAATCCATAAACTACGGCTATCGAAGACATCGCAATATATTTAAAATAATATTTTATGTAAACTTCATTTAAATTCCAATAACAGTATATTCATTCATTTTATTTATACTCGGAACACATTGTGAACACAACGCTGGCATTGTCAACACATTACCACCATTTTTTTTTTTCGCTTAATTAATCCCATAATGCTTTATATACGTTATGTAAACCCTACAACACGCTGTATATTCCGTTTTAATTTTCATTTACTTTAACTTTCGAATGAGATACAGTTATTATATATGTAAAAGTTAATCCTCAAGTTGTTTTATCAGAATATCCACACTAACCGAAAACCGATGGAATGGTAACAAAAATTCAAATATTTTTTTAGACAATTATTTTCCAGACACTCTACTGTACTTAGAATACAACGAAGATTCCAATGCGATATAAGCATTTTGGTGCGACTATCTGATTTCATTCGTATTAAAACGGTAAAACACGGAATTTTAAGACAAAAAAAAAAAAAACACCTCTTACGTAGGTTAATATTAAAACTTATAGATAGCGATTTACTGCAACCAGATAAAGACTCGCAGTCTCTTTAATATTTTTCTATAAAATGTGTTCTGGTCATTCTTCCTGTATAATTTTAAAAGCTGAAGAGACGTTAACAGGCCTAGACTGACTACGGTTAGACCGACAGAATCATTCCGTTAACTATTACGTAAAATTTATTCAGAATTCTACAATTTTATTTTCATTATGTAGCCAACTCTTTCGGCCCTAAATGAACTCTACTATCTTTTGGAATCTGTATAAATGTTCGGATGCGTGGCAGAGTTTTCGATAAATATCTTCGGTTAGTCCGAGGTGGATAGTTAAATATTTATATACCGCGTGTAACATTGACAGATGCTACAAAGAATGTGCAGAAGCCCCTTAGCCTTCTACCTCACCAGGAAGAAGTTTTCGGGTTAATAATAGGCTTGGCTCTCGTATGAGGTGTGTAATAGAGGTCAATACGACATTCGTGCCAGAAAAGAGACTAATACCTTAATAATACCCTAGAAGGATCCCAGACTCGCTCCGCTTATCTCCACCGAAGAGAAGGTCTCTTCTGAATAAAAAACATAAAGTGATAGCCCAAAGGGCAAACTGATAGAGGCAGTTAAGGGAAGTACTATACTCCAGAGAAAGTACTTAAAGATAGAAAGAAAATGTTCCAATTTTAAGTATTCGGAAAATTTGTGAGGACGAGATCGAGAAAAGTCGAAGAGTTTCATCAAAACTGAATTGTGGTTATTCGATTCTAAAATAAAACAAAAGTGGTGACATAGTGTAGAAGTAACTTCTAAGTGCATTAGGAATATTAGTGATATTAACATAAAAGAATGATTGAAGCATTTAGTATTAATTAATAAGAAGTTTCTAGAACCATTAATTATAGGAACAAATTGTTAGAGAAATACACAAATCATTGACTACTTGTCAACAGAAGCGATTGATCCTAGCAGAGAAGAGCTACTAGTCGACTGTCAGAGGCGATGGTAATTGCCAAAAATAAAAGGAAAGTATTAGCCGGGAACAGAATACAATAACTAATATTCACTGGTCAATACATACCATTATTTCTATCAATGAAACAATTTAATATAAAAAAAAATATTAAAGAGAATCAATTAAAAAATTTTCTAGATAAGCATGTATAGGGGAGAAGAGGATGGGAGTCGAAAGAAAGGTGATGAATGTAGGAAGAAGAGAGAAAAAGATGGAGAGCAGGATGGGAAGGCAGAGTATGGCTGACTGGTGACAGTTATAAGGAATCGAATGCGAGTGATAGGTCAATGGCGCGAATTGATGAAGAATGGCGGTAAAATGGTAGTAGACCTCTAATCCCGATTAATACCGTACAAATCCGGCTTTCCGGCCCCGATGATTTGTTTGCGGCCGATGTTAGCTGGCCGGCCGATCGATGTTCAGTTATTGTTTCCCTGGATGGAGAAGGTATTACTGTCCCTCATAACCGGTGATGTGATAGATGCTCACCGACTCTCGATATTAGACACGTCATTGAGGGATTTCTGTGGCTAGAAAGGCTCCAGATTGCTTTCTTCCTATGATGGACGACTTACACCTCTCTATCCACTTCTAAATTTTGCTCCTCAAACTCTATTTACTATATATCAGAGTAACTGGAAATCTTAAATTACCAGTTCGATAGATTTTCGTGAATGAATCTTTTTCCTCATCGTGTTTATATTGGAATGTTGTTTTTTATATATATTGCATACACATTGTATACGTTTCACTTGTCGATTCTGTTTCCCAGGTTACAACATTAAGTTATAATGATCGAGTGCCCGAATTGAAATCTTTATTAAATATAGATAAGTCTGGTCCTATAAATTGGTATTTCCTTTGTAATTTATATTTATTGCCGCATATAATTACATCCAATGGGGCAGCTTACATTTCCCCTGGATAAATCTACCATATTATGCAGAATTTAGGTAAAGATCCAATACTTCTCCAGTCAGAAGTTAATGGATATCATTAGTAAATTTTGTTTCCTAATATTAATTCCACTTTTCGATTCTTGTAATTTTCTTAGAAAAGTTTCATGGAAAATGCGAATTCGTTTCTTTCTTCTAAATCTTAATAATGAAGTGGTGTCTGAGGCCAGCTTCTTATTTTTATCCAAACAACTCCACCGATAAAATCTTATGATTTCTAATCATCGGCTAATAACGATAACTGCCACGCCAAACTTAATTTCACGCTTTATCCATTTTTCGACACTAAGTAAGTTTCTCCAACGTTTGTTTATAGGAAAGCCATATCGAGTTTTACTAGCGGCCAAGTTACTACTAAGGCCGATTTAGTCATTTCTGGTATAATAGAAACTGTTTGGTGTCTGGTTTATCATTATCTTTATCATTTAAATCGGGGAAGAGAGAATGATTTAAATAATTTTGTTTATGTTGAAGTAAGCGCTTAATTATTGAGTGGAATAGTATTCTATTAAAAAAAAAAAAAAATCCAAAACACGCTTCTGTACTAGCTAGAGCCGAATATATGTTAATATTTCCAAAGAAGAGAAGCTTGTTCCGCTAAATGTAGACCTGTTTTCAGTTATCTGTGATTGACAGCCATTTCTTATTTAACTGTAGAGTTTTAAATTTTGTATAAATTTGTCTATAATATGGATCGGCACGATTACCTTTACTTCTATGTGGGCATGGTTATGTAAACCTAGATTTTGCAATGTTAAGTAATGTATGTGTTTGGATAGCGACTTCTCCGAAATGCCTGTTAAACGGATGGTACATCCAATTATTTCGAATTAATTGGAGACAGATCCGTGAAATTTTATCTACTCGAATTTTATCCACATAATCCATCGATTTACTTTTACTACATTTCATTTTTTATAATCGAAGACCGTTAAGTAGTTAGTAAAAAATTATAGAAAATGTTCTCTCTAGAAAAAGAAACGAACAGTGTATTCTAAAAAGTATTAACGATGCTTACCTTCCCTTTCGTCTTCACTGTCATCGCTGTCGCTAGACTTCTTTTTGGACTCCCTTCCACTGGCGGCACTTTCCTGTTTGCATTCGGTCTCCGATCCTTCCGCCCCCTTGTTTCGGGGTTCCCAAGTCATCTTGTTTTCCTTCTTGAGTCTTCTTCTGGCGTTAGCGAACCACGTGGATACCTGAGTCAACGTCATCTTGGTGATGATAGCCAACATGATCTTCTCACCTTTGGTGGGGTAAGGGTTCTTCCTATGTTCGTATAGCCACGCTTTAAGGGTGTTGGTTGTTTCCCTAGTAGCGTTTTTCCTTCTGGCCACGCTATCCATACTTCCATACCTGGTACACGTAATTATTGACGTTAAAAGGAGGAAAGGTTTGTCAACGTGTAATTAGGTTAAAGGCCTCCGGGTAAAGCGCCTCCGATAAGGGATAAGTGCGGTAGAATAGCGCTTTTTTCTGGCTTAACCCGCGGCTAAAGCGGGTAAAACCTCTGCCATGGTATTTACAGGGTCGAAATTTTCCTATTTGTCAATGGAATTATTCATTAAAAGCGTAACCAGACGTGCCTCGTTGCACTAGTGTTTTTTCTTTTCTACTTTTTCTGTAAGTTTAAACTTTCCTGCAGCAACTTTCGAGAGGCAACTTTAAGGGATTAGACTGAAAGATAATATTTGGTTAAAGCTACCGATATTTAAAGATATACCAGGGGCCTGTTAAAGGGCCGTAGTCCTTAATAGCTTTTCAAGCCTTTAGCCAAAGATCTTATTTCAAATCCTAGAAGAATTAAAATAATTCTACGCAGAAAGGATCGACATTATATTTTCTTTATACGAAGGTAAGCTGAAACTGAGTCTACCTATAAATAACTGAGGATAGCCTTTAGAATTTTAAATGATTAATTTAATATCCTCACTATTCAAACCTAAAAAAAGCCTTAACTATGTTCGAATTAATTAATTTTTATACTTAGAAGTAAGTTTATATTTCAAAAGTTTCCTTTAAAATCAGATTATAAAGAATAAGCCTTAAAAGGACCAAAATAATTCTATCGGGTTTTCGCTAGAAAGCTTAATTGTAAATACAAATTTTTCGACTTTTTTTTTAACTACAGAACTTTAAAATCGTTTTTTTTATGAGTAAAATGTTTGCGCATCTACTGTTTATACTACTATCCCCACGCATTCAAAGCCTCGCGTATTGGATAGAAAAGTGAATTGGCCTACAAGAAAATCTTTGAGTCAGGCCTGTTTGAAACGAAACTTCTATCAGTAGGAAATGATAGAATCGCTCTTAATCACCTAACGCTATCACCGGTAATGCCTTAAAGCTGTAAATTCGTGGACAAATAAAAATGTCACGTGACTAGTTAAAGACTCGGATTCGATTATCCAGAACGGATGTTAGAACTTATTCCGGTTTTTCTGATAAAGATCGACACGGTTAGTGTTTAAAACTACCAAAAAAGAAAGCTAAAATGGCCTTAAGAAAAAAAAATGACTAGTAATTGCATAGTTTTTTGGTCAAGTTAAGAGAGAACTTACCTTTCGCCGTAAGGCCCATAAGCGGCCAAAGTAGGATCGTAAGTATAGCATGTTGCCTGAGGTAGTGGAGTCCAATTTCCAGGGCCATCTTTCATGTTATAAGGACCGGGCTGATGGAAGAAAAAAGAAAGAAAATGATCCGTGACAAATTCGATAAAATTTCTGTTAAAGTTATTTTTTAATACTACCAAATGGTCTGACCATCTTCGGCTGCAACGGAGGATGGCTATCGACTCAGGTAGGCTACCCATTTACCTATCTGACATTCATTTTTGTGCCGCATAAATATTATTGGCCTAATAAAGGAGTAAAGATAGAAATTGGGACCAAGTGTAGCCAGCATATATACGCTTTGGATACAAGCCACAGAAGGGATTTAGACAGCGAAAGTTAGAATTGTAGAAATGGTGTGCGGATGGCACACACCGTGTTCTCTTCTTCGCTATCCAATTTCTCTTTGCTTTTTGAGAATTCTCTTTGATTCTATTGAAAATATCTTAAATCAAACGCTGTTCATTAAGAAGGTTGTCAAAGCTTATACAAATATCGGGCCTCTCGCGTGTGCAGGCGATGAAACCAATTCTTCTACCATACAGTAAAGAGGTCATTTAAGACGAATGGTCGCTTGTCAGGCAACTATGTTTTGGGTGGTTCCAACAACCGAACTTATTTAGTCTTTAATTAGCTTTAATCCTCGTGCCTTTTGCTTCCAACAAAACTAATTGGGCACAGAAGAGGAAAGGAAGTAAGTTTCAGGAGTTTCTATTCATATAGGCCAACCGTTTTTCGATACTAGTCCTACCTCCTATTGAAGTCTATCTAACTTTTACAAACCGTCTTCATGGCTTACCAGTCGATGAAGTCAAGAACGATGAAATGTCTTTTAAAAAATATATTAGTTATACTTAAGCTTACTTAATGGATTGGAAGCCTTTTTGAAAGACTTATTAACTTACTACCACTGTTTGAAATAAGTGCTAAAAACTCTGAAGATTTTCAATGGATTCTAAGTCCGGGATTATTCTTAAATATAAGGAACGGTTTATATAGATTTATTCATCCTGCAAGAGCCTGGTAATCGTACAAAACAGAATGAAAGTTTCCCGAATCGATAAACATTCATAGAATGATTCACTTAGTGCGCTCAGTAGCCTGGCTAACAATCAATCTTCCATGTTAAACAGCTCACGTGATCAAAATTGAAACTTTATTTCTTGAACTTCAAAATGCGAAATAGTCACGTAATCAGAATAGCTTCTAGGTTTTTAATATTGGTATTAGAATTTTGATCTTTCTACCAAACATCTCTATTATTTATATTATATTAATAAATTGAAACCGAAATGCCACCAAACGAATATAAGATGCGGATGACCATCATTTCTCTCTCTTTTTTTTTAATTTCTCTAACAACTTTAACTTCTAAGAACTAGTATAACAAATATGATTTCCGCTTACCGAGACTTAGTTCAGAAATTTAAATATTTATTTATTTTTTAAAGGCTGTTACTTAGATTTAAATTATGTTAGCGGCGTTAGGAAACTAGTGTTTAGGATAAAAACACGGAGAACGAAGAATTAGAAATGTTTTAAATGTCAAAAAGACATTTGTGTGAAAATTCTATTAAGATCAAAAGTTTTGAGATATTCTTTTTCAGAAATTTTTAAATTCTCATCTAGTCTGATTTTGTTTATCTAGGTCTAGCGTTAAAACTTCTCCCAGTTAAAACATAAATTTTCTGCCAAACAAATCTTCTTGAAAGAAATTTTGAAATTTGATTACCAGATAATTTCTTTATCGATTAAAACGTAGCCTATATTAGGTCAAGGTCTCAATTATCCTTTAAAAAATATCTGCAACTGCCTACGTTTTTTAACAGAAACATAAGTAAATTTCTATTAATTCTACCTGTGTTAAAAAATATATAATTCCTAAAAGATGAAAATTGAATGATGACTAAAGTTGGATCGATCTCTCCTGGATAGAGAGAAAAAATTTATTTGGCAGATCCACCAAAAATGCCTAAGTGTGTAATTTACAGTCGTAATAGCATTTCTGTCTATTTTGATTCTGCAAAGTAAACAAAGTAGCTTAAATGTTGCTTTCTGACATCCCAAACAAAAATGTTCTTCTTCAGCATCTTTTTTAAAAAATACAGTAATTTATCTCTGTGTTTGTTAACATAACATAGTATTTATACGCTTGTTACAAAGTTTGGCACAACCGCCGGTTCAGACAGAGTGGAAAGGACCGAATAAATCACCAAAACAAAAGTAAATCTTGGCTGTATAGCCAGCCACGCGCTGAGCTACAAGTAAATAATATTTACAGTTCTGTTATTATAGCTGTAATGGTCGTAGTATTCACTGTTGTTCATTTATTAAAAAAAATAAAAAATATTTTTCCTTATCAATATTTCCAAAATGCAAATTTTTCCGCCATTCCGTGACAAAATGAAATCGATAGAAACATAGCGACACCTTGGCTTCTATTTTTTGATCAGAAAAAAGATACATTTAAAAAAAGCCATTTTCCTTTATTGAAAAAGCGGAAAGTTTCCTCGTAGATAGTAATTCTTTCTTTTCAATAAAAATTACTTAGAAAAAATAAAAAATAATAAACTCGAATGTCAAATTACTGCTTAGGCTATAATATGGAGGGCCTTAAATTGATAAAAGGGCCCGATAAATTTACTACCAGCCTCGACCTCTTATAGTAATTGCTAGAATAATAAGTGTGGCCAACGGTTTTAATAGCCAAAGTTCTGGTCTATAAAAATAATAGAAGGCATAAATTAGTCGGGTATCCAGGGAGACCATTTTGTTGTTCAAATAGAGGGTTATAAAAAGGTTTTTAAAGGCTGCCGAAGATAAATATTCAAATGATGTCATAATACGGATAAAATAATTTGGATATTGTTTCTTTCAAATTAGCATTACCATTAGAAGGATATAAACAAACAACAAACGTATATACAGCGATTATTTACCGTTTGGGATAATAAATTTAGGCACATTTACCATAACTTGATAGTCCAATTCCAAATTACAGCGTTGATACGCGGTAGATTAAAAGGAAAGCCACAAAACTAAGCCACTTCTTTGTTGGTTAAACTAAGTGATTATTAAGTTGGCATTCACTTATACAGTCGAATATTAACCGACGGCTAAAAAAACCACGAAAGCCAAAATTTAATAAGAATATTGATTTCTGATTACTGATAGTTTCTTTTGGGTCAACCAAAATATGGTTATAAACAAGGATAGCCAAAATATATCTCGACAACAGTTTGCAGCGCGAGAAAATGGTAAGAATTTAAATTTGGTGAGTAGAAAAATACTAAATCAACCAGGCCAATATCGAATGCAGTATTAACAAACTCTTCCATTCAGAAAGATTTCCTTCCAGGCTTCTGCTTGTTTATAAACTTTAGCCAACAGTTAGGCCACCTCATAAAATGTTTGTTACATTCGGAATCGAGTCGAAAGATGCCAGTTCTATTTTTATTATTTGAATAAAACCGAGATCCGAAGATCCCGATGTAGAATAATTAGAATTAAGCCAGTCTCTGTACCATATCCGATTGTTTATGTATTTTTTTATACCGGTGATTACCTATCTTTATTAAAGCCCGATGACGAGGCAAAATTTATATAAGGACAGAAAGATGAGTTTTCTGGGTTTAGGCCTAACTAAAACTTCTCCGAATCAAATGTATTAGAAGGCCTCATTCGTTTAAAATACTGTATGGTGTTATCTAACGTTTCGTTTGATCTGGAATTGGCCATTTTCTCTCCGGCTAGTGGACAGTGGAAAATTACCAACGATATTTACTTACCAGAGAAGAGTAGAAAGTCGGCGGGTTGGTACCAAACGCTGTGACATGTTCCGGATAGGAAGGGCTGTATACCGCCAGGCCCGATGGCAGACGAGGGAAGGGAGACAACAGACGACTGTCATAGGCACCGGACAGGGTGCAAACAGCTGGATTGGGCTGAGTTTCTCCTGGTTGGTAGCAGGAATTGGCCGGGTGTTGTCCCGTCATCAGCAACTGTAAGACAAAGACCGGCTAAATACACTCACCGTAGCTTATTAGATCTAGATAATTGGGAAAGTCTTACAAAAATATTTTCAGAAATAGACAGGAAGCTACCTCTCCAACTAAGAGATCTATCAGATTAGCTAGAACAATACGAAATAAGCGTCTTCCTTATCTATCTGGTAAGCCTCTCTATTTTCGATTTACACCATATAATATATAATATTACATCTTTGCCTTCCTAGTCACGCATCCTCCATCTTATAAACCCTATCGAAATATTATAATTTTTTTTTTTTTAACAGTATCTGATGACCATAATAGGATTTCTATTACCGATAATGTTTATATCGGCAAAATACAGCCACTCTATCGATCGAATACAGTAGGCTACTTTAAAACGAGCCAAGTTATTTGAAGAAAGCTGACAGACGACAACTGTTGATAAGACTTTTATTTACTCGAGAATGATTAATGGAATCATATCCTAAGGCCGGGATAATGATTTAAGCATTTTGTTTAATTTATGAAATGAATTTTTTGAATTAAATTAAGAAAAGCCAACCCGCGTCTTCCTTTGTTCTCCACGTATAATTTACATTTTCATTCTATTAAGCATTATTTCTGGCGTGGATTCTGGAGAGGATTTCATTAATTTTATTCTTACTTTTTCCATCTTTGGTAGGCCTAATCCATAAAATTTTTCCGAAAAGTTGTCGACTCTACAATATTCTACTTGTAAATTTTTACTTTTATAGATTTTTAAACCTCGTTTCTGTCTAAATTATACTGTATTCTAGCCTAGATCAACAGTGATTTAACAAAATGCGTTGTTAGTGGTATTATTGGAGAGTAAGCGCGCTTTAAAAGTTTTAAAATAATACATATTGTTGGAGAAGAGGCTAACGTCCCAGACAATTTCATACCGTCTTAATCCTCTAAAATGTCGGCAGCGTAAAATTTCCGGAGAGGTTTATCCAAGCTTGGCCAAAACTTTTCCTTTAAGTCTAGCGACACACGGAAACAATAGGCCAAAAAAATAGTTTTAATCCTTTAAAAATATTTAGATATATGCGTATTGTTTCTCGGATCTCTCCATAAAAAGTTCATTTAGAACTTACCAACTTCCCATCGCGCTTTTCGTTTAGAAAAATTCATACGCTTATTAAATTAATTGAAAAACTTTTCGCAATTAGCGGCAGAGAAGAAGCGAAACATTCTTCCAAAGTTCTTGTTGCTTAGGAGAAGTTTTGGCGGTAGGCCACCGCCAACCAACTTTCAGAGCTGGCACAATGCGATGCTGGAAAAGAAAGTGCGCCGCTTTCCCTAAGTAAGGAAATGGGTGGTGGTGTTTATCCCACCGAAGCCAGAACTTTCTCCATTTATTTCTCCGACACTTACCCGAGAACGGAGAAACAATCAATCCGTGTCCGATCTTTCCGGAAAATTCCGGAGTCGATACGGTATTTGAGGGGGTGTCGGGCACTTACCTGAGAAGAAGGGGGATAAGTGTAGCCAAACTGGGGGTAGGACATGCTACGAAGCCCACGCTGGAGGGGCACCACCAGGCAAACGCACCATCCAACACTCGACTTTTTTCATAGCATCGGAAGATAGTTAAAAAAAAAAGAGTAGAATACTCGGCAGATTTAACTATTACTCGGGAGGTGCATCGACTCCCCCTTTACGGCGATTTGTATCCCCTTCTAAGAGTAATGTTCCGAGATGTGATGCTGCACTTGACGACTTGTTAACATGCGTGCCGCTTATCCATTGCTGGCTACTGTATCTGTCGCTATATCTTGGCCACTCCCCAGATCACGTGATTGGCAGCGGGAAGTAACGCCTCTGCACCGCCTCGCTACTACCTTATCGGTTTGTCTAGTTGTAAACAGTGAAATTTTTATCACTGTTGTGTCACTTTTACCGGCTTTGTTTGCTTGTACTCTGGTAATGAGTTGTTTGGCGGTTTTCGCTCACAGCCAGCGCCAACCCACCAATAACTTCTCCTTAATAATTCGCCTCTTTTAACTTTTTTCCCTTTTAATCGATTTTATAATCGGTCAATTTTTATCTCCGAATTTTTTCTTCTTTCTAAGGTGGGAGGGTTTAAGGCCAGGTGGTCCCAAGGCCAAAAAATTACAAAAAAATTACCGGTTCGAAATTTTATTTATTATCTTCTTTCGATTAAAACAATTTTTTCGATTCGAGATGTTATTTTAAGGCGGAAGCTACGCCATTTTGTTTATATTCCATATATATATATATATATTCCCGCGCCGTAAAGTCGATACGATAAAGCATTTCCGAAAAAAATAACTGGAAAACTTTTAATATTTTAAAAGCTATTTTAGCGCCACCGAATTTTTATTAGAAAAAAATATATATATAGTTTTATTTTAATACCGCGCCAATCCATGGGGTGCGGGTAAAATACGGTGGTAGCTCCCGCCATCTGTCGACATAAATACGCATATAATATACATCTATGGATAAAATTTTAAATATCTCGGTGATAATTTACACCATCGAATATCTTTATCTTCCGAGCCACGTGTAAAACGATGTTAGACATTATTTTAAAGTCGAAACGATGGCGAGTCGCACATTTTCCATCAAGTTTTCGACAGACCCGGACCAATTATTTAATTGCCGAAAACAGAAAGAGTTAAAGAGAAAACCACGGGTGAACAGAATATTAACAAAGTTTTCGCCATAAAGTTCGAATCAAGGTTGGAAATAATTTTATCTTTCGTTTTCTTTGGGGAAAGTTTCTAAAATCAAAATATTTTCCTGTATAGGGATAAATTTTATGGTCCGATGTCGATGGTAATATAGGGAAGACAAAAACTTAGAAAATACCAGGCCATTCGGATTTACACCAGATATGGTATTTTCTACCACATTTTAATTATCTCTTCATCATCAAATAGGCCTTAACCGGGCCAAACTTTGGTTCGATAAAGAAATTGGGTTTAAAAACCAACCGGGCCAGAAATTTTGGCCCCTCCCAAAAATTTATTAAAAGTTGGAATTTTAAGAGCTATCAGTCGGCCGGGTAAGGACCAAGCGCCTAGCTTTCCACCATAACAGAAAGTAGGTCCGGACAATTTCTATGGATAGAAATTTTCCCCAAGAAAGAACACCGTATTGGAAACATATATCGAGGTTTTATTTCAAATAATTTACACGGATTTATATTCATCAACCAGCTAAAAATCCCATTGATATATTTTTGTTTTTAATAGTATCCGTCGATTATCCTAGTAGTTTTCCGGCAACGGTGTGGGGAAAAATCCCGGCTATCGGGGTAACAACGGAAGAGAAATCCTTTTAACTATAGAAACTTGGGGAAAAGATAAGTATTTATTACCAGTGCCGATCTTCGGATTAAAAAAACAAATAAAGCGATGGAAACCAGGTAAAGTCGCTTAGGTTTCGCCCATAAGCTTCTTAATTCGGACGTCATTATAAAGACGATGAAGAATAATTACCAATTGGAAAATTTACTGGTTAAGCGAATAAATAATCCAAATTATCCGAATCATTTCCTTTACTTACTTAACGGAGAATTAAAACTACTAATTTATATAATAGTTGTATAAATTAAAAGGATTTAAATCCTTTTAATTTATACAACTATTACTTTATATAATTAAATTTAGGATTTAGGATTTAAATACTTTATATAATTAAAAATCCTTTTAATTATATAAAGGATTTAAATCCTTTATATAATTAAAAGGATTTTTAGCCAAAAATGTGGTTACATACTTACTTTTAAGCGCCCTTTAAAATGGCCTGGCTTCAAATAATATTTCGGAGTCGGTCTAGTTGGAAGCCGAATAATTAAAAACTAAGCTCCCAGAAAGTTTTCTAAAATTTATTTTTTAACTCGGGTTTCGACAGTCTACCGGTGATATTTAAATGAGAATGTTAATTAAATATTTCGGTAGTTAGGTGACCATACGGAGGAGTTAATTGGTATCCGGGTATTTCCTACCGGTGCCAAATATAAATTTTTCTGTTTACCGGATTGGTTGGTGGTCTCGGAATAAATTTCGACTATCCGCTTTTTAATTTAACCTAGAGGAAAAGAAGGATCGGTATCCACAGTCGAAACAAAACGTACGGAGGCAGAGGAATGCCACTTCCGATGGCGCGTGGGTGGGGGTCAAACAATTTGGCCAACCATAAAA
>WUQG02035090.1:0-10882 GCA_011317285.2 Androctonus mauritanicus
TGATCTGGAGATTCAGTGCGCGATATTCCTCCACGATGCAGTGCTACAGTTTTACATTGTAAGGCCCCATCATCGCCACGGGATATATCCTTCTAACGTCGTCATACTGAGTATTAAGAAATCTGGGCAAATCTCATATTTATGCAAAGTTTATAGTGGTTTATAGGTAAGTAAGTATTAAAGCCATAAGCAAAACTCTTACGTTATATTATAAGCGCAAAAGGGTCGTCTCGTCGTCTTCTCGTCCTCATCGTCGTACGGTCGTTCATCCCTTAATTTAAACAGGTTCCGTCAACACGTATTTCACTCGAAAATCTAAAAGACCCTTATATTATGGAATAAACATACAGAAAAGCCTTAGAGGCGAATAAGGAGTCAAATAATAATCGAATTTGCGAATACTTTGGGGTGTGAATGTCTTACGAGAGACTGGGCTCTAATCATGGTCGAAAATTCGCCTTCATATTGTGAAAAAGAAAAAAAAACGCCAGGGGTGCCGTTCGAAAAGGGGAGAGCACATATTTTTCTCATGCTTGAAAAATTTAAGCCATCTTTTCTCTAAAGAGAAAAAAAAACAGATCAAGTTTTTATAAAACTTTCCTCAGATGTATTTCGAAACTTTCTTTTAGACCCGAATAAAACGATTGTTCAAATTTTTCATGCGTTAAATATTCCAACGATAATGAGTTGCGAATTTTTTTTTTATTCAAAGGTTGTCTATGTTGGGCTAGGCTGTATTTTTAAGCAATTTATTTATTTTATTCTTCTCATCTAATCATGTAAAGTTGTCCGTTTCTTGCCAAAAAAGTTAATTTAAGTAATTTAATCACCTTCCACGACGCATCGCTAGGTGGCGGTTTTTCTACAATAAAATGCGTTGTTAGATTCCTATATTCATCAATTTTGAAAAAAATTGCACTGGAATTAAAGTTTTCTATAATATGTTTTATATTTATTTATATTGAGACGCATTCTACTTTGAAGTGCGCCCCCTAGCGATGCGTAGCGGAACTATTAGGTATTTAGGTATTTAAATTACCTATTGAAAGTTGAAATATTATACTTAAATGGCAAGTGCATTAATATTACTTCCGCCCTTGCAACCTGATGATTCAAAATTATTCATATTTTTATTTAATCTCATTAGTATATTGTTAGTAATAACTGGTATGATTGTGTTATTTGGTTAGTTATCATAATTTTTTTTAAATATTAAAATCAGGCTACATAAGAAATGTTTTTCAGTATGGACATTAATATATGATTGCGTATTTTCTAAAATATAATGAATGTTTTGTACCAAAAATTAGTAATTGTAATAATAATGTTATAAACAAAAACTTATTTAATTCTGAAGATATTATTTAAAATATTAGTTTATCATCATCATCAGTAGCATTTTCTTATTTCATCCACTGCTGGATATATATGCTTTCTTCTTTTATTTCCAGATGTAACTATTTTGTGCAATCTGCAGCTTATTATCGTATTGTATATAAGCCTATAAAATGCGCTGGATATTCAATTTATCAAAATTTCACTTTACCTGCTATCCAACAAAACGGATGCATTTTGCTTTTAGACGGAAACAACAATCAAGAATCTGCACTAAGTAAAATAAATTTTAGAAGCCTGTAATAAAATAAAATGATAAAAAATATTTTTTTATCTTTTTTCAAAGATTACGTTGGATTTAAGGTGTAACAGAATCATAACTTTTTACCAAAGTGCTAAAGGAAATATTCAGTTGATATATATTTTATTGAGGATATATAGTTTTTAATTCCCAAAAAAGAACTTTGAGTACATAAATACAGGTTTGAAGTACTAGTACATTATTTGTATATAACTGAATCAATAATGATACAGTTATAGAGTATAATTTCATTAAATTAAGCATTGAGATTAATTAAATAGATATTTTAAGTACTAATTGAAATTTATTTTTTGAAGCTAAATAAAGAAAAGAGCAGTGATAAAATAAAGTATTTCTAGACAATAAATGGGAAAACGAATCATTATGCTTAAATAGGTACTATCGAAATAAACAAGTAAATAGAAAAGCTTTCTTACTTTAGTATGATATGAAATATGAATATCTATTAGTCTAGCTTTCAATATCGATTGTTTAAATGATTTTTTAGCCTATGTTCCCAAAGAAATGAAGGCTTATAAGACTGAGCCAATGCTGCCTGTGTGCTTCCCTAATAACTTTTGAACTAATCAGCAGATTTTCATGAAATTCGGCAGTGATGTTCTGCCATTAAAAGACGCCTCGAGGCCACATCTTTAAATCCTATAGGATCGAATAATCCTTCAGGATATAATTTCATTTTATTTCAATTTAGTTTATATTATTGCCAATAGATAGCGCTAAGTGTTATCAGTGTAGAAGTAACATATGGCTTACCTATTTCTTAACAGAGTGCCATCTTACTTCTATCATAATGACGTCAAAGCCCCGATATGACCTTATCGTGCTGTAACACTGGATAACATCAGAAGACAACTAATTTATGATGTCAGGATGACGTAGCAATGTGTGACATCTATGTTGGTTAAATTAGCGTTAAAATTAGATATATAAAACTAATGGATTCTTATGCTAAATAAATGAAAAATAAATGACACCTTCGATTTCATATTTTTTATTATTGCAAAATATGAAAATATAGTACAGTATATTCAAACATTAAGAATAAAAATAAAAAAAATTAAATAATATTCTGAATTGCATCATTTATTTATTACATTATATCTAATTCTTGATTACCACTTTTAATTGGTAGATTGTATCGTATCTTTGCAAAAAATGTATTTAAACAAATAATATAGATGGCAAACAATTCGAAAATAACTAATCACCTACTTTTTGAATGTGTCTTTTATTTTGGAATGATTAAAGACACACGATTAAAATATATGTCATCAAAATCATTTTCAATGACATAATTTATGTATCGAATGCCACAAAAATCTATTAGTTTCATAGTTATTATAGGGAAGCATCAGAAAATTGAAAATCCGCCATTTTTACAAAAAAGTAAACATTCATATACATTTACAGTCTCTCGTTATTTTTTTAATTAAATACATTTACATTGTTTTTCATTAGTCTTTTAGATGCAAGCGTTTATTTCGCTTTCCAATTTTGCTGTATATCATATGAAAAATTACTTGAAGCATGAAAATAAAGTAAGTAGAGATTGACAAAATGGACTTTTAATGGATATTTAATTTACAATTGCTCTGATATGAACTGGTCGATATGAGATATTATAGAGTAAAGGAAAAAGTGATATTCCAGTTCGTGTAATATATTATCCAGCATATCCACTATAACTATATTGCCAAACGACTGATCTATACGATGAATTCAGATATAATCTAGCAATGAGAATACATAGGGCCTAAATTATGTCTTTCACATATATCAAAAGAAATAATCATATGGAATTAGGTCAAGAGATCTCGAAGTCATACATTGCATCCACACTATCTTACTATCTATCTGGTAAGATGCAATTAGGTTAAATCCTTACAATTAAATTCAATGAAATCCTACTTAATTTGAATAGATTTTGTAGATCAACTCGTAATTGAAGCATTAAAAATTTTTAACCTATCAAGGTACAATGTATGGTTAAATTTTCCTTTGTAAAAATGTAAAATTTTCAAATTTTCTAAAAAGTTACTTTGCACAATATACATTGATAACATTGAATGAAAGAAAACAAAATTTGAAAACTGCGATCTGAAATTTTAAGTTTCCGAACAGTTCGTCCTTTCGTTTAGAAAACAGTTTACAAGAAAATGTTTTCTTATTTTCTGTAAACAATAACAACTTTCGCTTGTTAACTATCGAAATAAAATATTATATCAGTTGAACTCGTTTAAATTTAACAAAGTTCCAATATTTTCTCTCTTTTCCTGTTATTTCCTTTTCATTATATTTGAATTAGTTAACAAAAGTAATTATTTTCAAATTCTATTTAAAACAACATCTAAAGAAAACGAATATCATTAAAAAATTAAAAACAAGTAAATTCAATCGGATATTTATTGCAAAATAAAATATTTACTGACCTAATAGCAATTTTTCTGTTAATGCGTTACATCATACAGTTCAAAAATGTCTATACTAATATATACATATTAGCAGTCGAATACTTAAACCGAAGGAACATATTTAGAATTGGATTTCAGTCCAATTTCCGAAGGAATGAAGCTTATACGACCATCTAACTGTCTATTAAATCCTACTATCTGTTTAAATGTTCCATACTAAAAGCTTTTGAACTAATTGGTAGATTTTCATGAAATCTATATGCATGTTCTGCCATTAAATGTATTTTCAATGCAACGACACGTATTTAATCATCTAAAAATAGTGAATATTCAAATTTCTGAAATTTCCTCCTAAAAAACTTTTGAATTGCAATATAATACATTTTAAATAGTATAGTTTAATACAATTTTATATGATAAAGAATGCTATATATTAGAAATGACTTTAATGACATCGTTTTTAATTTGATATACTATATTTAATTGTTCAAAATAGTGAGCACGTACAAAAAATATAGGTGATTAGTTCTTTCCAGATCTGTTTATATCATTTCTTATTATTTTGGAATATTCAATATAAAAATTGGAATAAATGTTTCTTTCGGTACGAATATTGTCGAATATAACTTCACACATTTTATATATATATATATATATATATATATTGAATATATGCAGTGAGAATATTAATATATACGTTATAATATAGTATATGATATAATAGTTTTAATATAATATATAAAACTGTTAAAATATTTGAAATTTCCAAAAATTTATATAAAAAAATTATATCTTTGCAAATAAGTACAGTACATTGTTTTTCGCTAATGAGGAAGAATAATGCTATTTAAAAATGACAAAAGGATAGAATTTTCTAAAATTAACACACTAATTAGTAGTTGCAATTTTTATTTTAGTCCCTTAATTATAGAATTTTTTTCTTACTTTTATCCACAGGTGGCTAAGTCAACATCTGGAATCTCAAGTTTTTCGAGAAGAGGTTTTTCTTTTATTTTTTCTATTTTCTTTTTTTTTTTTTTTTTTGCCTGTAAAGTATAAATAGGTGTATGATGACATATCGATTTTTATTCGCGCAAGAATGAACTGCATCGATATTATTTGTACCAGTATTATTTTATAACTTTCTGATAAAGAAAATCAAAAAAAAATAAATCGGAAACAATTTCCTTTCAAAGTTTGTAAAAGAATTTTTATTGTGTTTTCTGAACAAACATGTTACTTGTACATGAGTTTTCAATGCTGTTTAGATAAAACTTGCCATCGCATAAATGTTTGCTTTGCTTTCTTAAATTCCAAATATTTTTACTTCCTGTTTATATACACTCAATATCATTTTATTAATACAAATTTAAACTTTTCAATTAATTTTTTCATCATCAGTATAAAGCTATGTTTAGAATTTTGTGCTTTTATATTATTAATGCTCATGTTTATAAATTATATATTTATTTTTTTTTATTTTTATCACAGTAGTCATTAAAATGAACGTCAAGAATCTGTTGTTTTCTAGAAATATTATTTTCTTAATTACTACATAAGCAAAATTATGCAATAACGATTTATTCGATATTTAGAAAAATTATTTTTATATATATAAGTTAACAATATTATAATATATCCTTGTATATATTCTATAATATAATATACTTTATGTATACTGCCTATGGGTGTTTTTAAAAAATCAGTGTTTCTCTGCAAATATATGTATAGTATTTAGAAAATCTCTTTCTAGATAGTAAAGAATTTTTGATAATATCAACCATTAATTATGTTAGAAGCAACTATTGAATCAAATTTCTTTAAAATCCCAAATCAATTAAATGAATGGAATGGATAAACTTCACTTTTCATTGAAAGTCATTTACTATCGCTTTTCCAATATTTTGAATAATTGAAGTTAGTTCGATAAAAGTTTTTTTTTAAAAACAAAAAAGGTTTATAGAACGTAGATTTATCTCTCTACGCTAAGAAACTTCACTTTTACATGGAACTTGCATGTCAGGAGAAATATTTCTTCTTCTATTGATCCCTGATGTCGCTTCGTAAGGAGTTAAACTCCAGAGAATTTTACAATTCTTTTATATACTTTTTGTAGTACTGTAAAAAAACTTCACTCACTTAACGTTTTGTATTGTAAACTTTAAAAATTTTTCATTATTTTTGACAATACAGTGAGATTTCAGTATAATATATGATGGCTTTAAAATAGCAGTTATTTTTTTTGAAATATTAATTAATACCTTATTGTTTTCAAAAATAATTAACTCACTATTTATATCTGATTAAAAGAAATCTGGACTCATACTGTATGCTGATATATAAAGCTTTAAAATATATAATTGAATATGGCCTACATAAGTTGAAGCTTAAAAATGAATACAGTACTTTAATTTAAAATAAAATTGAAAAATTTATTAGAACTAGTTTTACATCTAAGTTCTTATGAAGATGAAGCATTAAAGAGCATTTCAATGATGTCAAAATGTAAGTCTTGTAGTCTGAAATGTGATGAACAAAGCTAGAATTTTTTTTATTATTAAAACAGAAATGCCATGCTAGAGGCAGATCTAGAGAGTTCGTATTCAAGAGAAATGCTGTTTTCTTTATTTAATGATTTCTAAAGTTTCTGTGATCTTTAGATTTTCATAAATCCATGTAACTACCTATGTATACAGATTTTTTCATAGTATACCATTATATTGCGCTTCTATCTCCTAATAAACGGAGACTTTAGTTGTTTTACCATATAATAAGTTATTTCTGTATTTCTTTAATCTGTCTTCCAATTTTTCTGTGAATCTTATATATTTTTCTTACCATTATTGAATTAGTCGAAGTTGGTAAGAGTTGTTCTATACGCACTGCAGACATAATCCCAATGTGTACATCATTTTGATGAATCAAAAATTTTTCAGCGATTGTGAATTCCATCTTTATTCTTTCGTAATATACATATTCTTAGTTTTTGAATAGACAAACAGAAAAGTTAGTAAATTGAAAGGAAGAAGGAGAATCAGAAAAATAACATTACAAATAATAAGAAAATAATCGGAAATAATAATTTAAAAAGAAAATATACGAAAGAAGATAAATAAGAAGAACTAAACATTTCTAGAATAAGAAAAAAAGAAATGAATGGAAAGAGAATGTGCTAAAAGAAAATAAAAATGAAAGAAAGAAAGAGAAAATATGAAGAAAATTTCCAACTGATTTAATATTGTAAGTGTAAAGAAAAAAAAAACAAATGTTCAAATTTTTTATTTCTCTTACAGGACACAATATCTAACACGATATATAACATAGGTTTTACTTCACGTGTGTGAAAATGGTAAAGTGAACTTCATTTTATATAAGACATTTCAAAAGTTTGTGTAGAAACTTTAAGGGATTATAGAAGAGTCTAATCTGACTTGTGAGTCGAAAAATCTGGAACTAATCTTATTTTTCAAACAAAAGTTTAGTCTTAGAGAAAATCGAATATAAAAATTTGTGATTTTTTTTTTTTTTAATTTTGAACGAACAATAGATGGTTATCGCAATTTGTCTTAATTTTTTTATTTATTTAAAGTTTATTCACTTAAAAATGAATTTATTTTTAAATAAGTTTATTCGATAAAAATTTCCATCAAATGAATTTCAGATAAAATTTTTAAAATGATTAAAGTATGAATTTCTTACTTTAAAAGAGGTTCACTTTAGTGAGAAAATGATGATAAACAAACAAAATTTAAATTCGAAAAAATTAGTTTTAAAAAGCTATCAGAATAACTACTGCATACTGTACAGTGATCACCTAAAAGGAAGTGATATTACATATTTATCTACTGTTTACTCTACAAATAAACTTCGGATTGAAAAACGAGTGAGAATTTTTTTACTTAGATTAGTCATCATTACTAGATTTTCATGTGTATGGCAGTACACATTTAAAAGTCTATCCTTTTCCCCATACGTAATTTAGAAAATTTCTGTATTAAAAACAAAGATGTTTAGTTTTTTCGTTTATTCTGCCGGACGATCGCGTGATTGCGTGATAGTCCAGTTATTTATAATTTGGAGGACGGGGGATCGATTCCGGATTAATACAATTATATTTTTCAAGATAGTCCAATGCCAACAGCTGTTGATCTCCATCCTCCATCTTGTAGAATTGGAACACCAGGTTTAGCCAATAGAAAAAGGGAAAGAAAGATAGAAAGGAAGATTGAAAAAGCGGTTTTAAATGTATTTTTGTTCTTATAAACCAGTTTATTTGCGAAGTTTCTTCCCTCTAGTTCTACTAACTATCTTTCTGATAGTATATTTTTAATCATTCTTGTTTTTCTTATCTGTAATAATTAATTATGTTAACATTATTCAAATACTGACTAACGTCTAAACAGAAAGACTTTTTCAAAGAAATTCTAGAATACTGGGATAATTAGTCTAATAATCTGTAATTTGACGATACAATTTCCATAGAAAAATGCATAATTTAATTGAAATTTTTATTTTTTAATTAAAATATTTGGTATTACGATATTTTTATTTTGCCTGTTATCAACTTACATCGATCCGCAAAGAATATAAAGAAGATGATGTAGAGAAAAAGTTGAAATTTTTTACTATATTCACAAAATAAAAAATTTCGACTTTTTTCTACATCATATTCCTTATATTTTTTATAAATCGATGCAATTTGATAATAGGCAATATAAAAATATCTTAATACCAAATATTTTAATTAAAAAATAAAAATTTTAATTAAATTATACATTTTTTTAATAGAAATTGCATCGTAAAATAAATCAAAACATTGAATTCATAAAGATTCTTTCGTAAAAAGGCACTGCAGCTCGAAAATACATCAGAAGTTTACGGTTAATGGCTTATTTTATTCAGGATAAAATATACATAGAACTATCCTGAAGAAATATAAATACTAGATTATTACCAAAAATTGTACAAAACCTAAAGATATTATCATAAATATAGGAAAGCGTACGCAATTTTCTATTCACTCTAACGGATAGCGAATCTTTCAATACATGGAGGAATGTTTTGTAAGGTTTTGTGAAAATTATCTAAAATTTCGATATAAAGAAGTCCAAATATTGATTTTTATGTAAATATATACAAAATTATGAATTTATTAAAAATAAACCGGGAAATAAAATTAACTTAAAAGTTAAAATTGAGTTATTAAAATTAATTTTCAATATTGTCTTTTACCATTATATAAGTCACGGTTAATTCGAAAATGATATTTGTTATCATGTGACTTCCGCATAAAGAAATCGCATTATATCACGCTGATAATTTCTACGAAAGATAATCACGAATTAAACTGTAGAATTATATGTGAAAATAATTTTATAATCGTTAATCTACATTAATTGTCAAATTCGAATGTTAAAAACTGTTACGAACAACTACCGAACAATAGTATAGAGCATTTAAAAATTGCTATATTTAGGAAAATTTTTTAAAAATAAAGCTTGGAAATATAAACGTTTTAGTAAATGTATAGAATAACTAAACATTTCTTTTAAATATAGATATTTTCAAAATTACGGATTACATTATAAAATTCGTATTATTTATTAAAAAAAAAAAATATGGACGTATAGTAAGCATAACGTACTTAGTAAAACATTCTCTGAATATTTTGAATTTCTAGCTTGTCGTTTGCGAAATATTTTCGAACTGACCGAAAATATAATAAAAATACTGAATGATATTTGCTATTTTAAATTTTTCTATTCGATATTTACTATATTTAGTTTCTCCATATACGTAGTAGGAACGAAATGTAGTTTTCATGAGAAAAATCGCTCCCAATATTTCATCAGAAACGCATATTTGAACAGTACTGATGTCAGTGTTTAATAAAAATTTTGTGAATAATACGACTGAAAAACGAATAAACAGAATAATGTCAAAAATATTTTTATTTATTAATTAATATATTAAGTATAAATATGTATGCGATTGCTAGCTTTATAAGTCTTGATTAATTTTCGTATAGTTCTATTTAACTGCAGGTAAAAATTGAACCGGTTGTAATTGAATTTAATATATATGAGAAAAAAGTTTTACATGGCGGCAGTTAATTAAAAATATTCCTAAAATGATAATCGGGAAAGATTAGATAATACTAACCAATAATAGAAAATTTAATAACGAAGTTATTAAAAATGATATATTAACTGGAACACGAAATCTTTGATAATGATCACTAAAAATAATTCAGCTTCTAGAATTAATGAACGATAACGAATTGCATGAATATTTCTCACGATGATAATTATTCACCATGAAAAAAAAACCTGACTATACTGAATAATTAATTCTATAATGATAGTGTTTGGTTATTTATTTAACTAACTGGATAAGTTAATTAATGAACCAAAACTCATTCCAATCATCGACTGAAAATATATATATATATAATATATTTAAGAAAATATTGCTAATAATTGTCGTTTTTCCGGTTCTCAAATAAAAACTTATATACTAAATACAAGAAAATAATATAATAAAACAAAGAACATGAATGCCATTTGGTATGATTTGGTGCTAGTTTGAAAAGGGCATACACGAACTGAAAATTCATTTTAACTCGATGATGAGATATCATACCTTAAACTTCATATTAATAATTTTATAGATTTACAAAAAAGGGCAAATATTTCTTTTTATTCATGATTGCTTTTCAATGCAGTTTTCGTTATTAAGGCTGTGTTCGAAGTATCGAGACTACTGCTGACAAGACTACTAAGTTGTAGTACTCTCGAGCTAAGTATTCTTTGTG
>WUQG02035101.1:0-10882 GCA_011317285.2 Androctonus mauritanicus
CACTAATGTTAGTATTGATTTGTTTTTGCTTGTTTTAAGATATTTATTGTTCATTTATTATACCTGTCTGCATTTTGAAGTAAAATGATCGAACACTTTACCAGTTCTATCCAATTTTTTTATCTGTGCTTAACTTTTGAAGGACAATGCATATATATTATTGATATTCTGTTAACGGCTGAGCAAATATATTCTGATATATGCTTAGCCATTAACATAAAAGGCTAGGCAATAATGTCATTGATCAACAAAATTATTAATTGTTGACCTGAATATCCATTTTCATTAGCTGCTATTGTAAATTTTAAGTTTCTTAAAGATATATTATAATTATTCAGGCATTATTGCTATTGGTCAATGCTGAAAATTATGTGGAAAGAATACAATCTGATACATTATAATCTATCTTTAGAAAAAATCCTGTAATTAGTTTTATTTAAGACAATGATAATAATTCCCTTGATTATTGAAATTGCACATTGCAGAAATAAAGCAAACACTAAGTTTTTACAATGACAGTGTGTGTATTGTTACGAGTCAAAATTCCAAAAATAAAATAATAAATAGATATTAAAATACATGTTTTAAAAATAAACATAAAAATAACAATATGCCTGAAGTAATAATAAGACTGAAGTTTAATTTCTACTGCTTAGTCATTTGTTTCCAATTTATCGAAGATATATGCAGTATAGCATAGAAGCAATCTTAATTTGCTTCTATGCTATACTGCAGTGGTCTTCAAACTTTATCAATTTAAGGAACCCTTATAAATATAAAATTATTTCGCAGAACCCAGGATCATAAACATTAGAATATTCACAATCTAGGTAGTATATATAAAGAAAAACGTTTTAATATTCTTTTATTATATTATAATAAAAGTTAAAAAAGCGTTACAAAATAGTTATTTTCATTATTTTGATGAATATTTTATGTATGTTTATGGAACCCTTTAGGACATTTTGTGGAACCCTAGGGTTCCGTGGAACACTGTTTGAATAACACTGCTCTAGATTATTTCAGAAGCATACTTTTTATTGGTGTGACAAGCAGCCCCACTTAAATGCGCGATAAACCAACAAAGCCATTTAAACCTTAGATAATCAAAAGGGCGCAAAATTTCGTGTTTTGTAGGAAACATGGATATAAAAGTGATTAAAAGTGGCCCGAAAGAGATAAGCAATCCGAGCTCATTTCACCTCTCTCAGGCCTTGTTTATAAGGATATTCTTTTCTGCCATGAGCACAAACTAATATATGAAGAAAACAGCATTTGAAAATAATCCTATCTAAAGTTAACTGCAACAAATTACAGTACTATAATATTTGACATATTACTAGGCGAGCATAAATCTATAAGAATAAATTCTGAACGATTCAATACTTACTGTTTATGACAACTTCATTACTAGTGTGCTGAAATATAAGTTGTTATTAATAGCAAACATCATAGCGATCGGCAAAATCGTATTATTTCAGTTAATATATTCATAGAGAGAAAAGTTTTTCTGTTTTAAGTTATGGTTGCCAAGTACTTTCGAGGATCCGTTATTTCTTAAGCATACGGTAGAACAAAAAGAAAAAAAAAACAAATTTTAAAGATGAAACGGTTGAATATTTCTTTCCATCCCTCGCGGACAACCAACTGCGATTTGGCCTTTTACTAGGAAAAAGAGATTAGAGTGGGATTGGAGAAGGAGTAATTTCACCAGTAAGGTTAATGACGTCATCAGTCAAATCTTTAGTCCATCCCAGTCGACGGAGGACAATAAGTTGTTGCATTAAAGTCATAACTTACTTCGTGACACGAATTCCTCCATTATAGCAAGAATAGTAGCAGAATGTATGTACCCGATGCCATACCATTTGTCATACAACTCGTAGTACCATCTCTCCATAACGTGCCTTCGACAGTTAAAAGTAGAGAAAGGTGCCGTTTATGTCTTAATGTCTTTCTCCATATTATTTAAGGAGGACATCTCTATTTAATGCATCGCAACAACCGATTGCTGATTTATGTTATTGCACTATTTGCCGATTTCTTCGAATTTACAAAACGAATGCCCTTTGTTACTAAGAACAGAGAGATTTTTAAGATGTCACTATACGTTACCGCCATATTAATTAGTAGAACTACTACATAAACAAGTTATGAGTTTCAGAATCAAATTTCTCGTTAATAAAAGTTGTTAAATCTTTCTCATTTTATATCGCGATTACTGTTAATGTCCAAGAAAACAAATTTATTTACAGAAGCAGTAAATCAGAAATTAGTTTCAAGAAATTTAAAACTAATATTAATAATAACTTGTGAATTTACACGAGCTTAATCATTTAGTGAGAAATTAAACTTAAAAGAAAGTTGTATCTTAATTAATAAAGTTTCTATGAGAGATTATTACAAATTACGATGCAATAAATCTAGTTTATTAAATTTCAGCCGTTTGATATAGAGATTATGAAAATTTTCGCGAAACAAATTTACTGTATCTCTATATAAAATAGCAATGCTACAGTAAATTTATGCTCTTTTTAATATTTTTGCCTTAAATAATAGAGGTTAGAATTATAAAGAAAAATTTATGTTATTCATATTTACTTAATTATATTTTTAAAACTGTTAAATTTGTTATTTTAGTAGCTCGCTTCAGCAGCGACTGGATTTCCATATTTTAATGTATCCAAGGTTAAAATGCGTTAGGAAAATGTTGTTGTTAATAACTGAAAAGTTATTCTTGAGACATAAGTCATAAAATTATCGTTATTCCTGCTTGTATATTAATTATTATATGTATTTATATTAGAAAATAACTTAACTGGATATTAATTCTTCTGTTATTTAAACCGTTCGATACGTTTGACTTTCAGACTCATAAATCACAAAAAGGTTTAAAATTTAATATTTAAATTATTTAGCTTTCTATTATTATATATCAAATTTAAAAAATTTATCTTCGTATCAGGAAAAATATAAAAGATATCTCATTGCTCATAGATAGATAATCGATTTTATGATCCAATGCATATCCATATGCTATAATAAAGACGTAAGTTCAACTTTATCCCATATTTTTAAAATTATTAAGTTTATAAAAAAATACATATCTAAAATTATGACTGATTCCTTTATTTAAAGATGCAATTTTTAGAATTTTTGTTGCGTAGAAGAAAGAAAATGGCATTTTCTCCAATGAGAGGTGACCAAAGATCGGCGTAAGGATGGAGAACATAACAACTCCATTCTGTCCTTCATCAATCAAGAGAAATATCTATCGTTTTATCTTCAGAGAGAGTAGTTGGCTTTATTTTACAGCCAATATTAAGCTAAACTGCTGACTATCAAGAAACACGTAAAGATTAAGTAGAATGTATCGGAAAATGCCAAAGAAGTAACAGAAGGTAAACTCAGCAACGTTCTCAAAACAAGATAAGATCAGAGTTTATTGCTATTACTTCAACATAATATGACATTTTTCTTAATATTAATAACAATAAAATGCTATAAAGAAAAGAATCAAATATAATTATTTTTCTTGCAGTTTGATTGGCAATTTTAGAGCAACAAACTGAAAATAAGAAAAATGCTGCAATGTCATCAAACATATTTTATTTTATTAGTAATAAATAAGAAATAAAATTGTGTAAACGCAATATATTTTCATTTAAATGCATACATAATTTGACAAATATGAAAAGTGCTAGAATAGTTTATATATTTTCGGGAACTATAACATAGTTATACCATGCTACCATAATAACAAAAATTGAAAATGGATTTTACGTAACCAGTACTTTATTATATATGCTAAAACAGTCATTTAATAATGAAGCATCATTAGGGTAATTCCATCTATGTACTATTATAGCAATAACGTTCGATAGTACGAGGTAATGTTATTTATACAGGCGCATTTCGAAAAATTTTCGAGTTGCAAATTATAAAACAAAAATAAATAAAAATCAATTGACGTATATTAATTGAGACAATTCGATATCATCGTTCGAGTTGTAAAAATGTTAAAAAGGAAAAGGAAAAATCTTGTTTCGAAGCCGAATTAAATTTTTCACAGGATCAGTTCTTTGTATTACTACTGCAGTTGCATCTAGGGGATCAATTCTTCAGTATTAAATTAACAAGGCAATTTTAAAGTTTTGTGTCAAACTGTAAAATCCTCTTGGTGGTATTACATTGTCTCTCATTAAAAATAATCCGGTCAGTTCTTTTTCTTTTTGCTCTTTTCCATTTCGACCCCCTCTTCTTTTCATTAACAGATAAATATCCCCTTAAAATATGATTACAACATATGTTTTCCAGACAAGGTTAATTAAAATTTAATTGACCTGATGGCATCTTTTTTTTTCTTTTTATTTTTCTTTTAAATTAAAATCTGATTAAGATTTTAATAAGCGTTCGAGTAAATTGTTAAAGATGTTTAAATACCCATTTTTATGTTTTTTTAATGGAGGAAAAAGTGCCGGTTTCTACATTTAAACGTGTAATAGTTAAAATAAATCGCATTTAGTACCGCAGAACATTTTTATCTCTTTCTTTTCATTTAAATTTTTGCGATTATTCAAAATATAATCGATTTATTCGAACTAATTTAACCTGAATAATGTTGATAGATTGAAATGATGTGATTGGTTCGTTTAAACATCAAAAAATATCGACGTAACAGACGATAGACTCTGATGTAACAATAGCCAAATCTGATATTTATTCTATTCAGTTATGCTAATTACCGAAAGAAAAAAATGTTCGCTAGCAAAGCCGGATTTACGTGTAAGCTAGACAAGCTACAGGTTAGGGCCTCAAATTACAAGGGGGGCTTCACTGGAAAAATATTAAATGCATTTGAAGAAGGTCTCCTAAAAATTATAGCTTGAGGGTCAAAATACGCATAAATCTGGTCTTGATGTATATAAAATAATTTTTATTGTTATCCTAAAAGGAAGAAAAACTCATATTTTATAACTTATCTTAAAATATCCCAAAATTTTTAAATAAGTGAAAAAAAAACGATATTATGTATCCTAAGATTCCATTCTATCAAGCAAATAATTTGTATACCGTTTAACTTCCTCTCAATTGGATAATTTTCTTAATAAACCTTAAATCAGCATCCAAAATAACCGAGTAAAAAAATAACCATGTCGTGTTCATCACCATTTATGTCTGTCAGCATCTCAGGTTAACAATGTCTTCCAGTTGATGCTTGGAAAACCAACATGTTGCACTCCTAAGCACAGATTAAGGTTGTTCCGTTAAACAAACTTTACTACATCCATCATAATTATCTTGTCTTCGGAACCCCTAAACGTCTCTCTAGCTTTACAAAGGAGCAGAAAAGAACAGGAGAGAAAAAAATAGCAGGGAAAGAAAAATCGGATTTTCCATGTTGATGAATGACACTTCTGTTTACAATACTAACACAAGATTATCTTTTTTGTTTACCTAAATCTATAAAAATGATGTTCAGATAAACTTTCACCGAATTTATATAAACAATTCATGTTTTAGAAAGCACTAAATTTTCCTTTAATTCTTGCTCACATTTCTTTTTTTTTTTTTATATAGCGATGATGTACTACAGTATATGAAATTTAAGAAAAAAAGAAAAATAGAAAAAAATTTGCTGTTGTAATCTTTTCTGAAATTAAATTTTCAGAAATGTTAGCTTAAATGGTAGAAAACTGCAACTACAGCAACATTTTTTCATTTCAAAAAACTCTTTTATTATGTTAGCACATTTCATAAACTAAAAAAAAAAAAAAAAAAAGAATTATATTCTTTCAGGACTTATATAATGTAAATTGTGTTAACTAGTTCTGTTAGTAATAATACAAAAAAAAATTTTTTCGTGACCTAACAAAAAAAATTTGATAGACAAAACAGAACCAACAGCACATAACTTTTACTTAGATCGATACTAGCTATACCTAAAGATAGAAACGAGCTAATGAAGATGAAGTGCTTATACCTTATTTAATAGCAGAACCGTCTAACGAAAGAAAAAAACAGCACACCTGAGAATTGCTGCTGTCATTTTTATCGCAATAATTCTCACTAATCAGCTTTCTGCGTTATTACTGTAGCATCACTTAATAACGCAAATACTATATATATATTTTTTTTGCTCAATAAAATTTGTTTTGTTTCAAATTATTATTGGATAGATAGAGTTAATTTTAACGTACTTTCAAAGGAATTTGAGGGTTATAAGATCACATTACTGGCTGACGTGTTATATCCCTACTTAGTATGTTTTCACGAAAATTGGTATTAATATTTTCCTATTAAATATAACATTGATGTTGCATAACACAACTATCTAACTTTAATCATTTAAAAATGCAAATATTCATTTGTGAGATATTTTCTCTTTAATACATACTGAACTGTTTATTGAATTTTCATAACATTCAGCAAAAAGTTCGAATTATTGATCTCAATATCTATCGTTCTCGAATGATATTGAGAAAATATTCTTTGATCTTTTATCTAAAGCCATTTAAAAATGGCGGATGTCTAGAATTCAAATGTTCTTTTATCAATAATTTTTGATAAAATTTTACAAAATTTTGCGTAAAAATTAGACTATTAAAATTTAAAGTAAAATTAATTAACTCAATAAATTCATCCAATTAAACTACCGAAAATGCGAAATTTTCAGGTACATTTTTTATACTTATAGGAACGTTCGATTGATTTTTATGGAATTAAGCATATTGGTTATGCTGTTGACGATGGTTTTAATATTTTAATCCTTTATCTTTGGCCGTTCCTATACAATGCACACGTTTAGAAAGTAGGAAACTACTCTTTTTAGAATTGCTTTTTTGTAGTTATTTTTTAAAAACTTATTTAAAATTTCATAACGTATAATTTGATATTTTTTAGTAATTTTTTTAAGTATTAAAATTCTAGCATTATACTAATTTTGATGACAACTAATAAAATATAACATACTAATAATAACGATATTTTTTAAAGCGTAATGCTTTGAGATAAATATCATTATGTTTATCAATAAAGAGAACACATTAGTTTTTTATTACAAAATTCAATGCACAACACGAAAACTATATGTTTTTATTCACTTATTTTAAAGTATTTTATCATTGATCTATATATTATTTATTTATGTTTTGAAAAATAGCATTAAAAACTTGTAAACGGTGTCTTCTCTCATATTTACTCAGATTTATTTGATGTTTATTCGCACTTTCCACCAACATAGAAGTGGAAGAATGATTCTTCATGTAAATTTTATATGGTGTGTTTAAATTTTTAAAACGTTGCAGAAGTTGAATAACAATTATAGCAAACACAACATTTTTTTAAACTTTGTATAGTACGCACGAAATGCAGTAGTGATAAATGATACAAAACAGATTTTATATATATATATATACATATGTATCTTGGTTAATCGAGCATTTTATAAGGAGATTAAAATAAATTTACCGTAATTTTTTCCAGTAAATGATAACTAATATAAAATATTTAACGAATAAACAGAACAAATTCATTTGATAAATGTTATTTATATCGATATATCGATAATATCGATAAATTCTTTTAAACTTGTTACAAAAGATATAAAAGATACGTTTTCATCCAATATTTGTTCTTATTCTTTTGATCACGTGGAAATGGTTTTATACTTAATCCGGGAAATGACAAAGATAAATCCAGAGAAAGATTTAGAAAAGCAAGTTTTACTTATAAGTCTAAGTTCCGAGTTATTTCGTGTAAATCTTAACCAATATAATATAACTAATCCTCCTATTAAAGGAAAGAATGATCCTCTGAAAGTATTAGAGAAATTGAAAAAGAAAAGAAAAAAAAAGATGAAGATGGAGAGTAATTTATATCATTTTGGCTCTGGGAAATAAATACCTTTCTAAATAGTTATTTCATGCTCAGTGATCGCATCTTTTGTAATTTATTACAGCTGTTAGATAATCTTGTTTAAAATTAAATCTATAAATTCATCTTGGTGTTTTTTTTTTTATTATTATTAAATACAGTCATGTTTGAGAATTTCTCCTCCATGAATCATTTTTTGAGTAATCACAATGAAAACTATAGAAATTTAATTTCATCTTAATAAACTATAGTAATTAGATTATAACTACATTTTATTTTAAAAACTATACATGTGAGTTGAAGTTGAGCCACATAATTGTATAAGAGCTTCACCATACAAGTGTATTACTGAGAATAATAAAATTATATACTAAAAACTTGCAAATGGTGTTTTCTTTGATTTCTATCACACATTTACTCGTTCTTTATTCGCCAAATGAACATTGTTTTTATTCGAACAAATTAAATAAGTTTCTTGCTTTAATTATTTAATTCATGCATTTTTTTTTAAATAAAAGATATCAAAGACAATCTATGTTAGGAATCATGTTTCACTTCTATGTTACTGGAAGATACATAGAACAGCATCATAGAACATAGAAGCAACATAGAATTGAAACATAGAAGTGAATAGCATAGGTTTCCAGCAACATAGAAGTGAAATATGATTACTAACATAGTTGTCTCTGATATCTTTAATTTAAAAAAAAAATGAATGAATTAAATAACTAAAGCAAGAAATTTATTTAATTAGTTCGAATAAAAATAATGTTCATTTTATTTATATCGATATATCGATAATATCGATACGCTTTTAATAAAATTACTTGTTAGAATAGAAAATGCTGCCAATTGTTCGTCCAGCGTTTGTTCTCATTGAAACTGATTTATAGCTAATCAAATGTGTTAAAATTAAATGAAGTTTTATATTACTCTTGTAGACTAGAATGATTGTGA
Organism: Androctonus mauritanicus; assembly: GCA_011317285.2. NCBI lineage: Eukaryota > Metazoa > Arthropoda > Arachnida > Scorpiones > Buthidae > Androctonus > Androctonus mauritanicus. Next base: position 8,833 of record WUQG02035101.1, read on the forward strand.
TGAATTTTTTATAACTTAGAAGCATAAACATATTTTTTTTTCTTTGTTATGGCTAAAGACTTTAATTTATTTATTTACAGGTAGAAAATGTTACGAGTCGTGAAAAAATAAAAAAAAATATCAAAATATCAAAACTAGTTCTAAAAATTCTTTAATTATTATAAATGTAATCTGACAATCTTTGTCAAGTAGTTTAAGAATTTTGTTCACTTAATTAAATTTGACAAAGAAAGAAAACTAGAAAACAAATTGAAAACAGGAAAGAATAAATGTTTCTATCGTTCTCGAAGAAACAATTCTCGGAATGTTAATTAAAATTTAAGAGGGGAAAAAAAAAACAATCGTTTGTACTTATGAATTATCCATTCGCTCTCTCTCTCTATTATTAATATTTATAACTTTCGTAAAAATGATTTTACTCGACTGTATCAAGTTTGTTAAACTTTTAAATTGCTCTGTCGTAGAAAATAAACATTGGAGAAATTTTTAAATAGCAGAACTTCAACATTGAGAAAAAAATTATTGCATTACCAGTAAAATTTTTCTACGTTATAATTATTTAATTTGATTTTTCCCATATGTTAAAAGATATCGTAATTATATACTTTCAAATTTTTAGTTTTTTTTTTTTTATTATTCTGTTTAAAATAATTAAGTTGAGTTTGTTAATGAAATGGTTTAAATAATTACACAAGATTTTGTATTTGTAGAAAAGTAGCTGAATTTTTTGAAGGAATAATTATTTTCTCACTGAAAAGCGACGGTGTAAATACTCTCCTTTAATAGTGTAATCTAACGGTGCTGTTAAAAGGTACGCAGGAGGATTGGATATCAGGAAAAGTGGTTAAATCGTCTCTCTCTCTCTACACGACCATCACAGCTTAAATATCCAATTGAAGAGAAGGTGGAAACACGTCTGCAATAAGACCACCTCTGAAGAGCATCTTGAGAAAATTTCCTCAAGTCTGACTATTAGGTAAGGGTCGAAACTCCTCTACATATATTAAGAGCGGAAATTTTTACATATCTACATATCCGTGATTTTTTTTCTTTTACTTTATGAATAATTCATCAGAACAGAGAATCCCATTTGACGCATCTTATTCGAATTTTTGCATTTTTATATTCGTAGAAAAATCTGTTAAGTTGAATGTTTATTTTAAAATTGGATATAGTCTTTGGCTCTAAATCCTGCAAGGCTATTATTCCATTCAAACTTGTCTTCCTGCGTGAGGTAAATGGAAAAGTATACGTTTCTTTATGCTACTCCATACGAGTCAAAAGGCATTGGGATTTACAATCGAGCCTAAAAGTAAGAAACAGGATTAAATATTTGAAAACAGTCTCTCTTAAAATCTTTTTTTGTGAACTTTTCAGTAATTTTGGCAAAACTTGTGACAGTTGTGAATGATTCTTTAATAGATGCATGAATTAAAAAATATATATATATTATACTATAAAACGAAAATTTTTGGATATGATAAAAATTTCTATACATTAGTGTTGCATGTTGAAATGGCTTTTAAAAAAAAGCCTTTTAAACTGTTTGTAAAACTGAGTTTTGCATCACTTGCATTGGGTAAAATATTCCTTTGTTTGTAAACTAAAATCTTATCAATTAGATGTTTTATTTATTATTAATTAACAAAATAAATTTTGATATATAATTTTAACTGCTTTCTAGAATTTTTTCCGTTCTTTGTCGAGATTGATAATTTACTTTATGATAGGTCAATTTAGGAAATAAAACATATCAAAAAGAAGAATGCGGTAAGTGCAGACAAACAATAAACACACTCGCAAACAAACACTAATCAGAAATCATTGTCCATGTCTTTCATCACCAATTTTCTTCAGTTTTTTTTCTTTTTTTTCTTTTTTTTGTACCTCTCCTCTTTTTCCAGTTGCTTCCGATCAATTCCAATAGAAGAACAACAGATTGCGATGATTGCGTGTGGTAACCTGATTGTCAGTTTTCAGGGGGTTCAACGACCTGTCACGTGACTCTTTTCTCCAGGCGACCATCAACTTAAGACTTCAAGATAGTAAT
>WUQG02035112.1:0-10881 GCA_011317285.2 Androctonus mauritanicus
TAGGTAGCTTATATTGGAGTTGCTTATTTGTGTTCTACTGAGTGTCAATCCATACGCTGGCAACGAAAAGGCGCCTTCTAGATCTTCTACTTTACTCTCCTCTTCCCATATGACTATAATATTGTCCACATATCTGACCGAAATACTGCTGAGACAAATTGAGCTAACAGTAATAGAAAAGTTTAAGTCATCCATAAAATTGTATAATAGATATTTATTTATTATTAGCATACGTTTTGTAAAAATTAGTGCGTTTCCATAGAAACCACTAATGTTAATATTCTAGAATCCTTAGCCATTTTTGATTTAGTTTTATTTTTTGTACCTGAAGATGGCAAATATGTATTGCCGAAAACGTTCGTTTTAGTATAAACTTTTGAGTCACGACTGCATTTTAGGTTGAATTTTTTGTTTATAGACTCTTAAAGAACATTTAAAATGTTCAAAACCAAAAATTGTTTGATTATTCGTGTAGAATTTATTTGTGTTTATGTATTGAAGATGGATAATTATTTACAGCAATAGCCATGCATAACACTGTTTTAGCAGTTCTCACACTCTCAGAATGATTATTATTAAAATTAAAGCAGGATGTTATAAGGTATGGTAATGATCTACTCAGAATTTTTTCTACGATGTTTTGAGCAATTTACAACACAAGATTTATTCTTTTCATGACATTTTACTGCAGTAACCCCATGCTGACTGCAATTAATTGTTGAATTTCATATAAAGCAGGACATTTTTTTCTGTTTAGTCCTTGGCTTGCACCATGTACTGATAATGTTCCCATTCACATCAATCTCTTGCAAAATTTCAGAATTAAATCGACTGCATCTATCTGATGAATAAGAATATATGTATATTAGTCAAATGGAAAGATAATCTAAATAAAATAATTAGTATAGATAGAGAAACATATGAAAAAGCAACTGTTCATCTACTGACCAATGAGCCTAGTGTAGTGTTCAAAAAATAAATATTTAAAATTCACTTTAGTTATTATGTTTATATATATATATATATATATATATATTTTATTTATTCATTCATTCATTTTAGAAGAAAATTTTAAAAATATCTATTTTTTTATACGGAATATCATCTTAATCTCACAAAATAAACTTTGTGAAACATTCTCACCTTTTTCTTTAATTCTTCTCCTAATATAAAACATCAGTTCATACACAAAAATTTTCCAGTATACTAATACTTAAATAGATACTATTGATGAGATATATATATTTCCTGAATACATGTATAAATTATTGTCATAGGTTTTAATAAATTTCATCAATGACTAATAATAATAATTCATTCTTATTTATTTAAAAATCACATTTTCAATTTTATAAAATTAAAACTTTCACAATAAAATTTAATTTGAATTGTAGTTTTGTCAGAAAATTTATATTTGAAGTCACATGATTTACTGAAGATCATATGATCAAACAAGATATCAGGAAAGATCACATGATAATCCGCTTAGCAAAAATAGTACCAATCTAAAATCAATAATAAATGTATCAAAAATATGTGCAAACTCAATAACCCATGCCTTAATCGATATAAAATAAGCCTAATTTCTATTATTTTGCTTATTACTATTTGAAAGTTAAATATATGTTAAAAAAATTCCCTGTAAGCATATCATTGCCAAAAAATATATTAAAATAATAAATTATATAATAATAATAATAAAAAATAATTAGCACACTTAAAATAATATTTATATAGTTGTTCTCTGAACTTGTTATATACAGAGTGATTCAAAAAGATTATGCTAAAATTTACAGACTTGTAGTGAATAAAATTCTAAGTAAAAAAGTAGTTGCATTTTTTGATTTGAGAATCTAAGATATAACATATGAAACTTTTGTAGCCATTTCTGTTTTAATACATGAGAGACAAGAAACATTGAAAAAATTAAGTACTGAAATTAAATTTATTAATCAATAATGTTAGATAAAATGTTCAATGTTTACAAAAATAATTCTAAACAGACATCTGCATTGGGGAAAAATTCTCCTATACAGAAGTTCCACTGTTTTACTATTACCACTGGTGCACCCATAAATGATATGCATATCTGCCAATTCTGCATAAAAATAGTGATCCATATCAGGTATCAGGAAGAGTTGCAATTTAACATTCAAAAATGATAATGTTTGGAAAATAAATGCTTCATTTGTAAAACAATTCTGTTTCATTTAAATAATTGGTCACTAATTTAATAAACAATCTGTTCTCAATGCTCTAAATTTTTAAGACAGTTTTTAAGTAATTAAAATTATTTATATATGATTTTAAGAATGTAAATAAACATACCTTTTTAAAAATTTTTGACTGAACAGGAAATGATATCACAAAACTTTTAAGCATTTTCTTTTAAACTGAGCTTCAAATCAAAAAATGCAACTAGACTTTTTAACTCAGAATTTTATCCTCTACAAGTCTGTAAATTTTGGCACAACTTTTTTGAATCATCTGTATAATTATCAATTTTTTTAAAAAATCTATTATAAAACAAATATAAAATCAAGCAATCGATGCACAAATTACAAAAATGGCAGAAACTTGGAATTGAAACCTTCAGTGTTTGGACTGTTTTTCCTTCACTATTTTGCCATCAAGCCTCCATATCAGGCATGATGCGATACTGATCTTATGTTTAAACCTTGATTTTTCTCAAAAATTCAGAATCTGACAGAATTAGGCAAGATACATATCTAATACTTCAAGCTCCATTGAATGATATTTTGTTCATTTAAAAGTGATCATGAGAAACAGTTACTTAATGAGATGAACTCTCTTGCCTTAAACTATATTCTTTCAAAGCAAAAGTTTTGAAAGTTTAAAATAATTAAATACTAAATATTAAAATATAAATACTAAAGAGAACTTACTTTTGTCAATTTGAAGAAACATCTTGAAGTAAATAATGCATGTCTCTAAACAAGTCATGAAGCAGCATCAGAACGAAACACTATCTGAAGTAACCTTCATGGAGAGTGGCCAGAGTTCATACTTTTTTAAAATCCAAGAAAGATTTTTAAAATATTTAGCAGTTAATGCATTCACAAAAGAATCTGGATAACAATATTTATATTTAATTGATAAAATGGAAAAAGTAATGAGGCAAACTTCAATTTAATCACGTGCATCAAAATGCACCCTGATTGGTTTGAATGGCCATCTATAATGCTTCAAAATAGTGACTAATAGCTTTCTATTACAATCTCAACATATTTGCAATAGCTTGTATCACAGTCATCAGATCATGAATTTGGTACAAAAATGGGAAAAATGATGCATTTATAGCAGTTTCAATTTGGCACAACTGGCACCAAACTGTGCCAAATGATTTCTGGGCTCATTATGGCATGTGATCCCTGGCTCACACCTCAGTTTATAGAAGAAAATTAGTCATTTTCATTTATAAACTTTACAATCATTTTAAATTGAGACGTAATTAAATATTTAAAGAGAGGGCTTTAAAAGCCTCCTTTTCTAAATATTTAACGAGAAAAACAATTTATAGAATATGATGTTAGTACAATAATTGGAATACTAGATTGAAAACAGCAGAAAACAACGATACACAGATATTGGCAATTTCCATTCTAAACAATTTGGATATGACACATGAAAATATATATATATTTAGACTTATGTTTAACCAAAGAAATAATCATATATAAAATTTATAGTGTAAGGAGTCACGTGCGGATCAGCTCATCGGTAAAGTCCGCCATGTTGGATTGCGTCATTGCTTCGTTTTTTTTTGGATAATTTTAATTTATTAATTTGAATTTTGCTAAGTTGGAATAAAATTAGTTAAAATAATTATTGAATAATGCAATGTATAAATTAACGTAAATTGGAATTGTTAAAAATAATTTTTGTATTACTTATTTTTTATGCTAATTATGTATAGTATGAGAGAAGTGCCATGAGACGGCGTGGTGTCTTTCTCGGTTGGCTAGGAAGAGTGTTGGACTTCTTGTATGTGGTTGTGACTCTTGTGGACTTTGTGGTTTTTGTAATACTGAGTCAAGTGGACGTTTTAAAGTATCAAATTTTAGAAGTAAACCTGGTCAAAGTACAAGGAGAGAGAAAGACCTATGTTTAATTAATGTTCTGGTTATTATTACTAATTGTAAAACTAGTTACGTAAAAAATAAAGTTGAGTTTGATTAATGGAACCTTTTGTGGAGGCAGTTAACTCATTACTACATTGGTTGGATACCCATGAGGTTCACGTTCAGATTAGTTTTTGGACTACGGCAAAACTGGAAGTTGGGGGCAGGTGGGGTCCGAATTCCCGCAACACAAGAGATGTTGCAATAAGTACCAGTTGTCTAATTTGTCAACAACACTGGTCCCAGAATTGTTTTGATATCTGTAAATACTACAATGCTAAAGAAGGACAGTGTTTTTAAATATTTCTAAGAGAAAATTCCTTAATATTGATATCATAAACTCAGCTTCTCTTATGAAAACCATTATTTCTCAGCTTTCTTTTTATTAAGTTAGTTAATATTTGATACTTAATTACCAAAAACTGCTTCAATATGTGTTAACTATCAAAATATACTAATACACTAACACTTTTTTACGTTTAACTGCAAAGAAGTGCTAGTGTATTAGTATATTTTGATAGTTAATATTTGACTTTATATATAGCTTTTTTTTTTATGTCTTAGCCTGAATAAGAATTTTCCATTAAATATTATAATAAAATTAAAACTGTAAACCTTTAAACTTACTTGCAAATCATTTTGAGGATTCCAATCTGAATCAAAAATGATAACAGTGTCTGCTGCTGTAAGATTTATTCCTAATCCTCCCGCTCGGGTACATAACAAAAACACAAACCGATCAGAATCTAATAGGAAAAATAAAAATAACTTAAGAAGCATATATAGTAATATATTAGATAACTAACCTAGATAGAAAAAAGTCAAGAATTTAAATTCCTAATAATTAAAATATAACATTCAGCATTTTAAAAACATATTTAAAATATTTGTAAGATTTTCTAATTTATTTATTACAGAAATTTATATGGATATTCTCTAACTTAGATGATTGTATATGATTAATATGATTTTATATAAATTCTGAATAACAAAAATATATTTTAAATCATTTTTATAATTTAATATTAAATTATAATGATGCATCAAACATTGATTATAACAATATTAATGGCAATATAGATAAAGAGCTATTATTAGTAACTTTATTGTATTATATGCAATATTGCTATAAATAACATTTTAATGTGCACTATACATGTGCATCATGTTAAAATAATGTCTTCTGCTTTATAGATAATCTATATACAAATAGAATATAATGTTTTTAATTTTACTATGATAATTACAGAATAATTTATATAATACATTAAGAAAAGAAAGTCTTACTTAAATCAAAGAGCACTTGTATTCACATCAGTACCTGTATTAGTTTTATTTCAAAATTTATGCATTTTAACTAATGACCAAATCAAACAAACATCATACTTGTTGATAAACAAGTTGGAGTCTTAGATTATTGGCAGGAAATTATCAGCTGAAAATTATCATTTATTTTTTTTTTTTTGTTTTATTTAAAATATCAGAAATGTTAGAATTATTTGTTATTTAAACATTTAATTTGTAGACCTGGATGCAAAATATGTCTGTATTTATATTTTTTAGTTTATCACAAAATAAGCAAATATAAAATTTAATACGCCATACCTGGTTTACAAAATCTGTCTATAGCTGCTTGTCTGAGGTTACCTCGAACTCTTCCATCAATTCTTTCATAAGGATATCTTAATTAAATGAAAAAATAAAATTTATAAATTATAGAAATGAAATAATAAAAACATTAAAGTTGTAATTAAGAATTATTTTAGATTATATATATCATATATAAGTAGTTCTCAGTTGAAGAGTTCTCAATCAGATCCTAGGTTTGTGTTTTCAAATATGAAGTATTAAAAACAATACAAAATATGAATATTAACTATGAGAAATAAATAATAAATATTCATAAAAAGACATTTCAAACACATACATAGTTATGCAGATGAGAGTTTTTGCTACAAATCCACTCATACTGTAGTATGAGTGGATTTGTAGCAAAAACTCTCATCTGCTACAAAATCAAAATGGCAGCAAAAAAAGGAAGTAGCATGACCTCTGCTTTCACTGACATATTATATAAATAACTTCCATTCCTAATTTCTGCCTAAGGCAGTAATTCATTTGTATAAAAGCTCATCTACTATTAAATTGTATAAAAACTCATCTACTATCTGTTAATAATAATGAAAAATAATATTTATTTAATATTTGTGTGACAAATTATTTATTATTATAATTTACTTAATTTTAGAGGCTATATTTTCATTTTTTTTTTATAAATATATGTTACACCCAAACACTAAAATCAGACGACTGAAAAAACAGCCACAATGCATTGAGGTCAGTTCCAAAAGACCAAACACTGAATGCTCAACATTATTTCGCTTTATGGCCATGGTGAAGCAATCACAACACGTTGTGGGTAACTTCTCCAAAACCAATATGCATTCTGAGTGTTTTGAAATGACCACAGACTGTTCTGAAACAGATCAAGGCATATGTTTGTAGTAGTAGGCTACAGAAAGCATCAGGACTTTCCTCTGGGTCCCAACAAAGTTTCATCATGTGCCACTGCATAAATTATTGTAACAATAATAAGTGTAAGTTTCATCATCAAAAAAGTTCTGTGTAATTCAAAATGTCATAGTAAGAGTGCCTGTAAGAGTAAATGAACAGTATCTATATCACTAAGAATAAATAGAAAAATGTTTATGGGAGAGACTTTTTAGATGATGTCTATTTACAAAACTATTTTAATTTACAATTTTTAATTTGATTGTTAATTTTTAATTTAACAAAAGAATGAGAAACAATTCTCCCCTTATTTATCCAGAACCTTCTTAAGTTTAATTATTTAATTTTATTAGGATGTTATTTGTTATTGGATCTTTCTTTGTCATCAGTTAATAAATTTTTAAGAACTGAATTTCAAAGAGTTTAGTTAATTATTCTTAGATGTATTTAGTTTAAAACAGAAAGACTAGATAGAACATATATTTATCTGCTTTTTGTAGAAAAGAAAATTTGAGTGGAAAAATAGGCAATTTTATTATTTAAATTTAGCCTTAGTTGCATATATAGCAATTGTTTTTTGTGTTATTCTTAGAACTATGTACAATGAGAATAACATATATTTTAAAATTTCCTGAATTGAACTCCAAGAAGTCCAGATTATATTAATTATAAAAGTGCTATTATGTTATTTCATTTTCAAGAATCAAATATTAAAAGATAGCCTTTGACTCAGATGTAAATCTTAGCTATAAATTTATACTACAAGAAAACAAACGTTTTTTAAATGCTTTAATAAAATTCATATTCTTTATCAGATATTAGAGAATATGAAAATCAAGAGCCATAATGCATTGTTGCCAATTAAAACGATCTAACCCAATGCTAGATTGTGTTCTTGTTGAATCTTTTAAAATTTTTAAGAAAAAATTTTACTTTTGGAAAGACTTCATTTATGATTTAAAAATATTGTAAAAATGCATATAATTGAAGTCCCATGTCCAAAAGTCCAAAATGTCATTCCTTTCTCATGAATTAGTTGCCATCACCGATATACTGCTAAATGATGAAAATTCCATTACCAGTAATAGAATTCCACTATTATTAGTAACATGGAGCATATTATTACAAATACATGCCCTGATCTGTTTCAAAATGGTCTGTGGTCATTTGAAAATGCTCAGAATGTGTATTGATTTTGCTGGCGTTGTCTGTAACATGTTGTGGTTACTTCATGGTGGCCACAAAGCGAAATAATGTTGAGCATTGGTGTTTGGTCATTTGGAACTGACCAAACACCAATGCTCAACATTATTTCACTTCGTGGCCATCGTGAAGTAACCACAACGTGTTACAGGCAACGCCACCAAAATCAATACACATTCATTGGTGTTTGGTCATCGCACGATCAAAAAAGAAAAAACAACCACAATGCATTGTGGTTGTTTTTCCGATCACTGTGCAATTTCAGTGTTTGAGCATAATATATAGATAAATCATTATTTATAAATTATTGATTTTGTTGGCCTTTACTTAATTTTAATTTCATCAAATTGCATTGCTAAGAACTGAACTCCTGATTTTAACATTGTCTATGGGAAACTGATTCTTGATTTAAAAGTTCTTATTTTATGATCAATTTCAGGTCCCAATTAACATGTAAAGTTGGGAACTACCTGTGTTTTAAATTATTATATTCTAAATAAAGATTTTTTTCATATTAAGAGCTTTACCTTAATGAAGAGAAATCAAACAAAATTTCCAAATTTATTTAAGTATGATTTTATATATAAAATTATTATTAAATGTAAGTAATTAAATTTTTCTAAGCATATTAATCATAATAATCAATTACATAGGGGATTAATCCCATAATCCAAATAATCTAATCAGCACAAATTCCCCTAGTGGTCAAATTTTTGTAATAACTGCCAATTAATGATTAATATTTTAATTTTATGCTATGGTGCAAAATCCTAATCTCTTCTTGAATCTCCTCAACTGTATCAAATTTTCACCTTTTGAGTTTTATTTTCATTCTAGAGAAGATGAAAAAGTTACAGATGGCTAAATCAGATTAAGGGAGTGGGGAATGGCAACCATGTTATTTTGGACCAAAAATTTTGCATTTTGATGGATGTGTGGACTGTAGAATTATCATGGTGGATCATCCAGTTCTCACACTTTATAAATCTACTACAGTTCTGAACTTTTAAGCCTTACATGGTCTATAAACACTTCAGCATGCTAATATAGTAGTCTGCATTGGTTGATTATCCTTATGGAATGAATGCCTGCAAAAGAATTTCTTTATGGCCAACAAACAGAATCAACATTGATTCACATTGTTTCTGGACTTGTCAAGCTTTCGTGGATATGAACTTTATAAAAAATAGAGACTTTTATCTAAAAAAAGAACCCACTAGTAGATTGCTATAATCATATATTAATTTTTACATTTTGTTTTCAGAAATAACTGTCGAAAAATTTAGATCAGCTATTATACAAATTTTTTCTCATGAATTGTATGATAAATATGTAATTATATGGATATTAATAAGAAGTACATGTATATTAAATAAAACAAACCATGAATGAAGAAATTCTGTTGATATTTAGTTCCATAATGGTTCATAAAACTAAGGATTATGCAAATTTTTATACACAAATTATTGTCATATAATTTTTCAAAATTATAAATTTATTAAAATTTCATAATTCTAAGCAATAAATGATATATTATGACATTTTTTTTCTATATTATAGTAACTATCAATTATATTCTTTGAAAATTTGTGAATTCATATAAAAAAAAGTCTGACAAAAATCTAAAATCTAAGTTTTGACTAACATTAAAAAAAAAAATAAAATAAAAAGAGATGTATAGAAAGAGAATGATTAAAGAATAATATTGCCTATTTTAATAAAATTAACAAATACTTTTTTCTATCATTTTTTTTGTATTTGAGTACTTTATTGTATATCATATAAAAAATTCATTTTGATTTGAAATTTTAAAAAATTTATCTCAATATAAAATTGGAACAATATAATTAAAATAATCTAAAAAAATAATAGAAACAAAGCAAAAAGATAAGAGCATTCCACAAATTTCAATCTATACAAAACAGCTTTTGCTATATAATTCTTTAAAATTCAAAAATGCTTCAAAAATATTTAGGAACCAATATTAACCAATAATTATATCCAGGGATTTTTGTATGATAATATGTATTGGTACAAAGTACTGACATCTATTTCTAAAATCTGGTTATGATGATGCACAACTAATCTACTGAATGCAATCAGACAGAATAATGAATACTAGCATCTGAATTTAAAAAAAAAAAATCCTGGTTATAGGCAGAATATATGTTAAACAATGGATTTATTAAAGTGGCAGCAGAGTGATTTCAATAAAAAAATAAATATTGTCACCTTATTCGACAGTAAACAATTCTTCTGTACTTCACATTCACTCAAAGTCCACTATATTGCATTTCCAATATTGCATCGAATGGGTTATAAATTATTTTAAAATCACATACTATTGTGAAAAATATAATAAAAACAATAAACATACACCAAACCTTACATACTTCTTTGGAATTATACAATAGATAAATAATTTTGACAATATCCAAAAGAAAATTGTTGATAGAAATTAGAAAGTATCTTAAATCATCCACTGAGAAGATAATTCTTCTTGCACAGAAGGAGAAGAGGTATTTAAAGAATTTATACATCAAATAAATCAATATAATATAAGAATATAACTTTGTCAAACAAAATATCTCATAATTATATAACTCAACTGTTCTTGTAGTTTGCAACAATATCTTATTTAATCTACACAACAAAGAAAATAACACTAAAGATGTCATTGCTAACATTTCCGTTTTCATTATTCTATATGTACAAAAATTACATTCATGGAATCAGAAGGGACTTCATGGAAAGTAGTACCATGTCCTATTATATTCAAAAATTAATATAAAGGTATTAAATTCTTAGCTTGATAGTGATTTGCTGAGAATGATTGTATTATATTAAAAATAATTTTTTTTTGTCAGTAATTTGTGACAATAATTATTTTTATGGAAATAAATTTTTTTTAAAAAGACATTCATTTTCATATTTTAATAATAATAATCTTAACAGACAAAACTGTACATCACAACAGACCAGACATCACTCTCATAGACAAACAAAACAAAGTTACCTACATTAT
>WUQG02035123.1:0-10881 GCA_011317285.2 Androctonus mauritanicus
TAATTAATTTTTAAATTTAAACTAAGGTGGTGCCATCTAGTAATTAATAATTAGACTATGATTTTTAATTACAAACTACTAATTATACTGCATATTCACCATGTCAATAAAAAGATACGTAAAAAACACTAAATGCAATTGTGGCACAGAAAAATTTTTAATACAATGAACGTTTTCAGCATTAGGCCTACAAATATGCAACTGTTTTTTGTTAGAACCTGAAGATGGCAGCTATTTGTAATGCCGAAAACGTTCGTTTAAAAATTTTTCCATGCCACAACTGCATTTAGTGTTTTTTACGTATCTTTTTATTATGATTTTTAAATTAATTTTCCCAAAATAAAATTTTGCCACTGTACCAGAATCAAACTGGAATCTTTGGATAGTGCCTCTACTGTCTTACCAGTTAGACTATGACAGCATCCGGCAGAATTCTACTTCAGAAAACTTATGTAATGATTACTATGGAAACTTATCAGACAATGCCAATACTAGTACTCCCAGGCAGACTAGCTACATAGCCACAAGTCCTCATGGCAAACCTGGGCAGATAGACTGGTAAGAGTTGTGGCATTATCACAACAGCACACTTTTTAGATATAAATATAAATATAGGGAAATATAGAGATAGAATATAGAAAGCTCATTGAGGACCACAATACTATCCAACCATAATACCCAGTTGGTCACTGGACCCTATAATATAAAAAGGCAGCTTTCAGGGCTTTCTTTAAAAGAGTGTACATGTACTCTAAGGAACAATGAGACCTTAATACAGAATTGGAATATATATGAGGTTGGCTGACAGCATGGTTATAGAAGAGGTTTTTTAAAAGACATACAAATGAAGATAAGCCAAGCCCTAGCTCAAAACTCACCCAATCTGCTTAGCTCAAATATAGGGGACATGCAGAGCCAGAAGTACATTCCACTACTATACCCAGTGACAAAACTTAGCTCTGCAAAGATCATTATCAGAAAGGCAAAGAAGAGGCCAGCCAGTTATAGAACACCAACAATATATAATAAGATAAGAAATGAAAAGCAGAGAAGTACTAGGGATCAGAGATTGGGAGTATACAAAATTCTAGCAAATGTATTAGATTCCCAGCAAAGCACTGCAGATATAGGAGTCACTATAAGAACGTTGCAACAAAGAATCAAGGAGCACAAGAAAGATATAACCACTGGGAATCTCAACACGGCCCTTGCTGTAGAGGAGAGACTTACAAATAGAATGGGAGGAAGTGAAGATAATAAATCCTTTGGCTAAGAAATCACAAGTGCTAATAACCAAAGCTATAGAAATCCTAAAGGCAAAAGGCAATGAGCAGATCCTCAACGAAAAGCCAGCAATAGAAGTACCAAAGGTATGGCCATATTTACCTAGAAAATAGAAAGACGCAAGGCAAAAACTGCATAACCAGTACCCTGGGGAAATATTAAATGCACTTTGTAATGTAAGCAGTTTACTGCATCATTTTTATGTGTACTTTATTTTGTTTATTTATTTATCTATTTATCCCATATTTTTGTGTAAGTTATTTGATTTAGACCTATCATTTATCTTAGTTGTATATTTAAACTTTTTGTTTTTGTAAAAGATTATAGTAAGAGTTATTGTATGGTAACCAAGGAAACTTGTTTGTTTATCTTTATGTTATTTTCTACAATTCTTAAGTGTTATGTTTTTGAGCCTGATGGCAACCACTGTATTGCCGAAAATGTTTGTGCAATTAAAGAAGTTTATACACAACTGCTAAGAATGTTGAGTTTTTATAATTATATGTAGAGTGTTGAAAGCAGTATAATAGTCGTACTTTAGATTTATTATATTTTTGAATTTTGTAAGACGTTTAATAGATTAATTCAAATTATGGTAGTTTTATATATAGAATTTGATTAAATTTTTATAATTATGTTGATAATTAATATTATTCTTGTAAAAATATAAAAACTGCTCATACAGATCTAGGTGTATTATCACATGCAGAATGGTTTTAAATTTTATAAATATATAAAAATGATTATTATTATTAATTTGAATATTCAAAATTATTTTTATATAAAATAGTTGGATTCAGCAGATGAACAAGCAGCAGCCATACGTAGAGAGCTAGATGGAAGAGTTCAAAAAGTTAATGAAATGGAAAAAGTATGTAATTAAATAGTAAATTCAATTTAATAATTCTTTAGAAATTTGGATTATTAATTAAAAATATATTTTTAAATTTTTGTAAATTTTATTATTATTTTTATAATAAATAGTAATTAACTTATTTCTAAATTTACAAATTTGTAGAATCGCAAATTAATGCCAAAGTTTGTGTTAAAAGAAATGGAAAGTCTTTATATTGAAGAGTTGCGTTCATCTATTAATCAGTTAATGGTTAATTTAGAAAGTTTACCTGTATCTAAAGGAAATTTTTCAGATAGTAAATATGGTTTACAAAAATTTAGACGTTACAATCACAGGTGAGATAATGCATTATTACTGATTTTTTAAACCGACACTTTTTAGAAACTAACTGTAAAAGTTAGTAAAAAAAAGTTTTATATGTATTTAAATTTTTGTTTTTTTATTATAAATAATCATTTATCTAATTTTCAATAATAGTTTGAATATTCCTTGAATTAAAAAAAAAAAAAATTTTAAATCATATAAAAAGTTACAAATTTTGATTTGTTGAAATGTAAGTAAAATATACTAATGTAAAACAAAATATAATTTAAACAAATTAATTATTCAATGTCAATTTTTAATGTTAAACAAAGATATAATTTTATTCAATTAACAATTAATTATTTCTATCATGTACCCCAATAATAAACTTTAAGCATATTATAATTTTTAATTCTTGAGTTATGATTTTTCATTTCGATATAAAAATTTGTCCAAAATATTACTAACTTTGCTAAATATTAGCTATAATAGTTTTTGTTTCAAAAATATTATATTCAACAAATATACAAAGGTGTGCAATTTATGGGAGAGAGATACTGAAAAGTTGAATAGTTGATTTCTGTAAGTTATCATCAAAACAAGACTATATTGAATAATCACTGTATAATATATTAGTAGTATTTATATATAGTTTTTAATTGATTTATTTTAAAAAGTTATTGAGTAATCCATTTATTCAATTAGATCATTTGAAAGCACATAAATATTGATTAAACATTTTTCCTGCTTAAATACTGATTTTGAATTTAAGTTTTATTATACAGTTTTTATACTATAAAATAATGAAATATGATATGATATATATATATTATATGTTATTCTTAAAATTTACTTAATTCATTGCACAGCTTACATCAATATATATAAATTTATTTAGTTTAAATAAAAATCTTATAATTGTAAATCTCAAATTCAATATGTCATTAGAAGAACTTTTTATGTAAATTTATTCATAAATATTATTTTCATTTCTGAGACTGCTTAGCTTAAAAATAAGTATTGAAGAATGAAAAATATTGCAAAAATGAATATTATTAATCTCATAAAAAAAGAAAATAAATATTGATATTTAAAGATCAATAAACTAATTGATTAGCTCAGGATTAGCAGAAGATTTTCTATTTTCTTTTAAATGGTTATAAATTTTCAGTCCCTTTTGTTTAATAACATGCTTGAATGGATTTAATGGGATCTGCTGCTGAACAAAATCTGCTTTTACATTATCATCATTCAAAATAGTGAGTGCTTTTTCAATTACTGATGTTCAGTAATAATCTATTAATTTGTGGACATGAAAGATCCTGCAACAACAGTAGTACTAATTTTCTGTTCAATTTTCTTTATGGTCCAGATTGGTGTTAATTTAAACTTTTTGAAAAGTATACCTTTTTTAAGATAATCCAAAATTTATATCTTTGATTCTAGAGAAGTAAAATTTCTTTTGAGCAGTGCTTTTTTACTTTCATTAAGCATAATTTAGGCCTGGAATTTAATTCACAACAAAGAAATTGTTCTTAAGAACTATATTGAAATAATGTTTATTTGTAATATATAAGTGGTAAAATTTACAAATGATCAAATAAGAATCAAAACTAGATACTTTTTGAAATATAAATTTGAACCATGATGCCATCATATATTATCTTAATAATTAGTTTCATTTTGTCTATGGTGGTACTATTTATATTTAATAATTTAGCTCAAATTTTGGACTGTTTTCCTAAAATAAAAAATTTTTTCTAGCCTCAAGTTAAAATAAGATCTTTATATTTTCCATATCTTAACCAAGACAATTTGAGAATATCAGAACACTTTATGAATTTCCACTTCATAATTGTTGATTTTATTATGACTAGAAAAATAAAATAATTTATTTCAACAATCCAAGAAGTTATCCAAATATATAAAATTAACAATATATGTATATAGTTTTGAATTATTAATTAAGGTATATATATAGTATACATATATATATATATGTATCCTGAATGTGTAAGTTGTAAACTTAATATATACTGAATGTCTACTTTGGTTATTCACCTTAGGAAAATTAATGTAATTTTAGACTATGCCAATTTCCTTCTCCCTAGGTGCACTAATTTAAGTAAAAATGATTGCTTGCAAAAGATTTTGATATGGCAAAATGGATGAAATCCTTTTTAAATCTGTCTGCAAATAATTTGTGAGAAAAATAATATAAAAATATGAGTCAACCACAAATGACCACATGCTAAACTTCATCTGAGAAACCATATTTTATTCTGGATTTGAATTTTTCAAGAAGGATTTGGACTCTGCTGAAATCCATCCATTAATCTTATGTATTCCATTAAGAGTGTCATTGGTCCTTAGTAAATTCAAAAATGGTTGCTTTAATATCTCATGTAAGATCTGATGGAATATTTGAATCAACTAATTATATAATATTGAAAGGTAAGTTGTATTATACAATATTGAGAAAAATGCATTTTGAATTGATTTCTGGTGCACATCTGTATAGATGATAATTAAAAATGTTTCAATGTTTTTATGGATAGTTTGTTCTGTAAATTTACTAAATTCAAAGAAAGAATATTTATTTCAGTAAATAATTGGTCAGAACAATAATTATGAAAGAAATTTATCTACTCAATATACTTGTTTAAGTGAATGAATCAAGTAGCATTACACTTTTTAAATCAAAAGTAAAATATTTGCCATAATCACTTTAACAAATGTTCAAATAAATGTCTGTCAACAGCTAAATTATACACTAATCTGTCGTAATTCACCACATTATTAAATATCATAACTGTAATAAACTTTTGAATTGGTTAATTGATTAATTCAGTTATGCAGCTGAATCTTGTTTATGAAAATTTTGCAAGTGGACACTCTGTATGTGCATGTATATGTTATGGTCAATGCCCAAAATCTAGCCAATTTGTGAAGTGGCTGGCCATTTCTAGATTTGGCCAAATTCTGAAATATACGAGAATTTACAGCTATTTTGGACTTGGGCTGGCCATTTCGCAATGCGCCTGATCATCAATGGCTAATTCTAGAATTGAACAAGAAAAGACTAGAAGTTTTGCGAACCTGATCATGCAGTTACAGGAGTTAATCATACCAATTCTAACTCATGTTATACCATTGTGAAAATCTTTTTAGTTTAGTCAGTCTAAAAAATTATTTTGAAAACAAAGAGAAAAGCTAATCAGTATTCAAATAGTTTTATTTAAATTGAAAAATTAATGAAGCAAAAAATGTCTCTCCAGTTGAAAAAAATATCAATGAAAACAATAGCCATATTGTTTATAGTTAGCATGTAGTTAATTACAGCATGTCAAAAAAAAAAAATGTATCTATAGTCGAAAAAACACGAGAGAAATCTTTTTAGTTAATAGTTTAAAAAATCATATAAAAGAAAAAATCACAGTGCAAAGTTGCAATATTAAAAAATACCAATAATAATTTAAATTCAGTCTAACGGTTTTAACAATTCTGCAAATCCAGAGTCTGCTCTGAGCTCAGATCTTTTTACTATTTCCTAAAATAAATATATCAAATCAAACCAAACCAATCTATCTATAACTAACATCTATCCAACAAAAACAAAACCAGAAAATTTATGGCTGAAAGTATTAAACAAGTGTGTGACTAAATAGTGAAAAACAATGTTCGAAAATAATATTAATAAATTGAATAAATTCTCAAAACAAATAAAAGTTAAATAATAATAATAATAATATAAATTTATTTAACTCAAACACTTAAAAAAAAATGTAAACTAAAGCTTTATTTAAGCAATAATAAAGCACAAAACAAGTTATCAGTAAAACTTGTTTAATCCAAATTCAATTATCCAAATATTCAAAACAACAATAAATATAACCTTAAATATTAATTAATACTAATACTGCCACCTCTGATATAAACTTAAACCATAGTCAATCTTACAAGAAAGTTCAAGAACGTTAGAAATCACTCAACTCTACTTCAATATGAAATACCTCAAATAGCTCTCTGGCAGTTGACACTTACGTTTTTATACAAGTAACTTTTACAGTGCCGAGCTTGTCTCATTTACATACGTCATGCAATAAATTCAAATTTCTTAGTTTACAGAGCAAATCAATTCATATCATCCTCTTTACAAATTAATTATGTACCAAATAAAACATCGATAAGAGTTCATTCTTATATTCTCACATTGGATCAGTGGTAAAATATTTAGAACAGATGACATCAAGAGCCAAGAGAGTTTGTTGGGAGGCTAGCTTCTGGTCCGTAACAAGTAATTTCTAACCAATGAGACAGAGAACATGAAAAGTGAGTTAATTCTTAAACTAAAATATAATACATTAAATAATAATGAAAAATAATAAAGAGCATACTAAAATAATAATAGAAGAGATCAGAGTTAACTTCTTCACACTTTCTAAACTAATTCCCTCTTTGATTTTTAATGAAATATTATCACAATGCTTTTATATATCTAAATCTGAATTTTGAATAAGAATATCGTACAACTCTGGATGCATTTTTACTCTTTCTTATATCTTTATCGTTATGTTAAATACAATTTTAGCTCTAAGTCTAATGTGATCACTGTTTTTTTTTTATGTATTTAATTTTTAGTTAGCATTGTTAAAGTTTAACATTGAAAATTTACTAGATTGTTTTTGTACTTTCTCTTTTTTTCATTTAATGGCATGAAAAATATCAGTGAAGTATTTCTGTCTGTACAGGTTTATTATTATTATTATTATTATTATTATACTGGACTACATTATTAAAATAATATATAATGTCCTACTAAACATTAATAGTGAGAAAGCCATAAATTTTAGACATTTCTAATGGTTCAAAATTTTTTAAGTCAAACTCTCTTATAAATCAAAGACTATTTGTATATGTATCATCCTATAATTCTTGCTCTGTTGTTATAGCTATTGTTTGAATTATTTGAAATTACCATAAATATTATATTTTATATTTATGATTATTTTATTTATTATAACATAGGAAGATGTGCCAATGGCACAAAGAAAACGCTTCACTAGAGTAGAAATGGCGAGAGTTCTTATGGAACGCAATCAATATAAGGAACGTTTAATGGAGCTCCAAGAAGCAGTTCGTTGGACTGAAATGATTCGTGCTTCTAGAAATGATCCCACTTTAGAAACAAAACGGAATCGTTCATCTATTTGGAAATTGTGAGTAAGTTTATAAACATTATTTAAATTAATTTTTACTTATTCTTTTCTGTCTTCTTCTATCTTAATATAACAAATTGCATAAAGCTCAATAATAGTATACTAAACAAAACACAAACAGTGCTATGGCAGGAAAATTAATTGTATCTGCAAATATGGTTAATTTTAAGTACATATATAATTTATTTGCACATACGATTAATTTTCCTGCCATAGTGCTGTTTGTGTTTTGTTTAAGTTTACCTGGCAGTGTACAGAAGAAAAATGTCAATAGCATACTAGATAAAATAAATATAAAAGCTGATTTTTACTAGGAAAACTTTTAGTATACAAATTACTCTTATCATCCTACAATATTCTAAGTTTAAGCAGAATCATTCAAGTTAGTTCTAAATACATT
The DNA here is from genome assembly GCA_011317285.2 of Androctonus mauritanicus. NCBI lineage: Eukaryota > Metazoa > Arthropoda > Arachnida > Scorpiones > Buthidae > Androctonus > Androctonus mauritanicus. The sequence goes on from WUQG02035123.1 coordinate 8,063, forward strand.
GGTATTTTTATAGGAATTTAATATGAATATAACTTAATTTAATACTAAATATAATTAAATTTTTTCTTGATGTTACAGTTTTAAATAATCTAAAAATACACATATTCAACTAAAAAAATACACCAGCTTTTCAACATTCATGAATTCAATATTTATTAATTCAGGGTATTCATCAGTTAGCCATATAATTTGAATCATTTCAAAAAGCAGACAGTCCTTAAATTATAAAATTAACAATAAACAGTTGCAAAATCAAATTTGGTGTGTAAGTGACTATTAACCAAAATATTATTAATTTTCTGTTAAAAGTGCTAGAACTTATTTGTAATCAATAAAGTATTAATTGATATAAGTAACAGGCTAAGTAGTTTGTAAGATTAGTGTTAATCATATATAGTAAATACTTGATAGGGTATTGTTGTAAGTTTGCCAATTATTGGCAATCTTATAAAAATAGAAAGCACAGTATCCTATTAAGCTATAATTTTGAAAATTATATCATTCTGTTGCATTTGTCTACATCACAGTCAGCCATTGACCCCATGAAAATGCACTATCTTTATACTCAAAAGATCTCAGTCCCATTCATTAAAAAATTTATGAGATATCTGGTCCTTGCTCTTCATATAAATTTTATAAAATATTTATTGGCAAATTTCTTCTTCTACTGGAATATTTAGAATATATATTTTGTAAATATTAAGAGGCTTATATAATATTTACAATAAATAAAATAAAAACAAGTAAAATTTGATATTTTTACAATACTGAAAATATTTTTAATATTGTAAAATGCCAAACTTGTAAATATCAAATGATAGTTGTATATTCACTTATTTCTATATCCAAGTCCTGTGAAATCTTTTTGGAAAGTTTAATATTCAGTATATACTTTTTGAATAAACTGTTAATTTAATAATTAGAATTATTTAGACAGGTTGCTCTATCTATTAATACTCTAGTATAGTAGTGACACAATTACATCACAGTGTTGATTGGTCCATAAAAATGCAGAATTGTCAGTTATTTGATATTCTATTAATACTTTGTTTACTTTAATTTATAATCTCTCTGATGTGGTAATTTTATCATTTCTGGATTTTTTATTGCAGCACAGTTACACCATCTGCTGTTATTAAGTGAAATTTTTTAATATATAGTTTCTGCAATTATTTAAATAATATGCAAGGGAAGATAGATTAATGTATATTGATATTGTTATGTATTTTAATTGATGATAAATTTAAAAATTCAGTCATTATGCAAATGTGTTTGTTAGAATTGTACTTATTTGCATGGTATTAGCTAATAAATTATGTAATTAAGCAAATATTCTTTTTTATTTTAAATTTTAACTTTTTTGTGCTGCAATAATTTTTATAATTTTATTAAAAATTTTAATATTTACCATATATATTTATATATAAGCCAATCCCCTTGACTTCAGAGTTTGAAAATCAATAAAAATGTAAAATCTGTATATAAGTTGATCCCCAACGTTTAAATGTTAGAACAATACGATATTCATTGAAATAAATTGATAATTTCTTTATAATTTAAAAAATTTTTCAAATCCTGTTCACTACTGGAATAAATAATAATTATTTAATCCAATAATACAACTTAGACAAAATTCCATACTCATAGCATTGAAACATTGTGATTCAGTGCAACACAAAGAAAAAGCTGAATAGTAAGCAGGATACAATTATATTTAGTCACGTTTCTCTACAGTATGATTTTATTGAAATGTTTGTTCAGCAGAAAATATCGGGAAACATCAAAATTTTTCATTTCTGAATCTCAATAAAAATATTTAACAAAGTTTAAACAATGAAAAATCAGAATCAAAATATGCAATGGAAATTTTGTTGCAACTGACAGAAGTAGAAAACTGATCTGTGCATGTGTAATCATTGGAAGTACAAATCTGATGTCTGAAATCAGCTGCAGAATAATCAAAGATTTTCTAAAAGTTCAGAATTATCTGAAAAATCACAAATTGTCAACCAGAAACATTGGAGATTGTAATATTTACATTTAATATCAACCACTGAGATATGTCCAGGGCCAGTCTTAGACTATTAAATTCCTCCATGCAAGAGATAATTAGCCATCCTTAAGGGTAAGGCCACACTAGCATTTTTTTAATGCATACAGCAGTAAATAAAGCATATGCACAAGAATGGTGATGGCCACTTTTATGGAAAAATTCATACAGAACATCACCATTCTTGTGCATATGTTGTATTCGCTGCTGTACGTGTTTAAAAAAATGCTAGTGTAGTCTTATTCTAACAATGCAGATTGTGAATAAATTTATAACATAAGCCAGAGTATTACTATTACTATTAGTACATTTTTGTGATAATACAATGTAGCCACAATATTAATACATTTAAATATTAATGCATTTTTGGGATAGTACAATATTGTGTGATAGTGCAATGCAATTGACAAAGGAAAATTCATAAAATATTTTATATACAGTAGGTTTTTTTTTTTGATATTTTATGCCCCTTTCCAATTAGGGAGATTACTAAGGGGCAGGGCCAGTTCCAATCACAGGCTGCACCACACCCGTGGAGAGGGCCAGATGGTGAATGATGGGGATCGCCAGGCCCAGCATTCTGAAAAAACTTTTCAGGAATTACCAGACCCGGGGACACGAACCCAGATCCTCCTGCATGGCAGTCTGACAGCATTACCACTCGGCCATCCAGCTGTATATACAACAGGTTATTTAATTTTATAAAAATAGAAAAAGTACAATGAATATATAAATTATATCAAACAGATGCAAAGTGTACAACTTTCCA
>WUQG02035134.1:0-10880 GCA_011317285.2 Androctonus mauritanicus
TTTATTTAAAAAAGTTTGTACTGGCTTATTTACAGTGTTGTATTTGTATATGTACCTGAAGATGATGCGAAATGCATCAAAAACATTAGTGCATTTAAAAAATTATTGTGTTCGTTTTACACCTGCTGTTTAGTGCTTACTCTATGGTAATTAATATTGAAGTAATAACAAAGCAGTTAAAAAGTGACATTTATGAATAATAGTATTTTTGCTACATATCCAGTCATACTGTATTGTTATGTATGCGATTTGAAATTTTTTTTTTTATGATGAATGTTTTTGAACATTAATTACAATGAAAAAAAATTGTTATTTTTGATTATTTTGAGAAAAAACTCACAAACCTGGGAACTTTTAAACTGTGAACTATCTTTATGTATATTTAATTTTAATAATTATAATAAAACTTTGAATGAAACCAATCAAAAGAAATTTATTACAATATAAATATTAATTTGAATTACTGTTAAAATATGATTTTATACAAATAAATTTTAGTTTCTCCCTGTAGGAAAATATAAAATAATGAAAAATTTTTTTATTAAAATAAAAAACAGGAATTATTAAACTTACAGATCTCATTTTACTATTTGATTAAACACTTTTTTATATGGCAATATAAAATTCCATAAGAAACTTTATATATACTGTTATAATACATAACTAAAATTTTTCATATTCTCCTCCTTCTATTTCAAGTAACTATTTGCGTGATTAATTTCTTAGCAAGTTGTTCATTCTGAAATTCCATAATATATAACAGCTGCTCTATAACATTAAAAATGTTTTTGATGACAATTCATTTATCTTACATAAATATTTGAATATAGTTGTAAGTTACAAAGAGCAATATCAGTTTATTTTGAACAATAATTATTGCTCAATTGAATATTTGATAAAGTATACTTGATAATAAATTTTTTTAAATTTATTATAATTTAAAAAATTTATTATATAAATTTTATATAAAATTTATATATATTAAAATTTGCATGCAAAATAATTTGTCATTTTCTGATTATTTATAATTTATTTCACCTCTATTTACACATCTCAAAATATAGAATTATTTCAAGTACAAAGAAATGCCATATATAATACTAATAAAAAGAATGGGGCTAAATAAAAAATATTTCAAATAAGCAAATATTCTTTATTTGCAAAAAATTATTTTTGTTTCCTTCTATTAATTTATATAATTTTTTGTCACAATTTTATAAATATAAATTTTAAATGCTAGTTAAATAAAATCACTTTTATTTTATTTTCAATTTCAGAATTTCAAGATTGTGTTTATCTTTCAAATGAGAATAGTACTGAAACAGGATTGAAGATTGTTTCCTATATTGTAGCCTGTATTTGCCTAATTTGTGCTATTCCTCTTCTTATAATGTTGATGAGGTGGATATGGATGCACATAATTTGTCCTAAAATAGATTCATCAGAAAATAGCAGTTTAGTTGAAGGAAGTCAGTGATAACAATATTTTAAACTACTATTAATGTCCAATATATCCATTAAATATTTTTTAATTTTAATTAATGGATATGTCTACAATATTTACATTTTGTAAATGCAGAAATGTTACTTAAATTTTTATATATATATTTATTTGAATTAAAACATTATTTAAATTTATAGTTTACAAAAAATCTATTAAATTATGAAATATTTAAATAATTCTTTATATAGTGAAATGTTGGTAAAATACATGTCTATATTAATATTGATTTTAGCTTAATTGGTTGCCTGTTGCATATGATCAATTTCTTTGTCCTATTCTCATAATAAACATATTCTATTTTATTAATATATTATTTTAATAGAATAGAATTCTATTTTAATTTTTGAACAAATAAAAGAGCTGAATTTTATTTTCATATATACCAATAAATGATCAGTTAATTAATAAAAAAAAATCAATGTTTTGAATGTGATGAAACATTATATATAAATAGCAAATTATAAACAATAATTTAATTAAATATAACTTAACTTAATATTATAAATAACTAGAAATTCTTTTAGGGTTCCATATTAATTTGCTAAGTGATCACACAGATTTTTGATCTTAGAATTCTGTGTTCAAATAATTTATTCACTAAAATACTCTAGTGACTAAATTACAAAAATATCATTTTGATCTAATTAGTTAACAACTGCAAAAATTAATTCATCTTTAAATAATAGTATAGTGATGCTTGAATAATTCTTTTCTTCTAATTTTCAATTCTTATTTGAATTTGTTATATTAATAATGTTCTGTAGCTAAAGTTCTTATTTACAGAAATGTTAGTAAAATATTACTACTTAATTTTTATGTGCATTTGAAGTATTTGCAGTAAGAACCTACTTTATATCTAATTTTACATAAGTGTTTGTTTATAGAAATCAGTTAGGTAAATTAAAAAATCTCTATATATAAAATGCAATGTTTGTCTGTCTTTTCTGCCTCGGCTTTCACACTGTTTGACCTCAGACCAAACATGGCATGGAGATTTCCTATGATACTGCAGATAACATTAGCTACTCTAAGTTGAGATCTCTCTAGGGGTGAGGCATTTAAATGAAAATGCATTCATTTAATGCATCAATCTTTTAAGTACAGTATCCTGCATTAATCCAACAATGCTTAAATTCAACATATATGTATGAGCTTACTAGCAAACAAAATAACAAAATAAAATTATCAGCATACTATATATATAAATAAGAAAATTTAAGGCCATAAATGATATTCTTGCAAAAAGTAAGTTGTTAAATGAATTTTTCATTTGCATTTTATGGAAATTCAATAAAAAATAGACTTACACCTTCATATATGGATGTGCATCCATATATTCATCTTTCTGAAACTGTATAAATTGAAACTGAATAAATTGGCAACCTACTGTATTAGTATAAAAATACAAAAAAGCAAAAGAAAAATATGCACAATGATCATTTAATCATCATCATTTTTTAAATGCAACTTTTTATCAACAAAATATTAAAATATATTAAATGAATTTTATCAAATTGGTTTTTTAGGATTATAAAAAATGGAAAATTACATGAATAAGATCAGGAATGGTCAATTTGTCTGTTGTGATGTGATTACATTTAATATATGAAAGTCGAAGTTTCTTGTTAAAGAAACTTCATAGTTCTCTATGTACATTTTGATTGCCTTATTCCATAAAGTCAAATGTCTTCATATACAGTTTTTAATATATTTTGCATAAAATCTTCAATGCAAATTTTTAAAAAGTTTAAGAATTTAATCAGTGAAATAATTAAAAATTATTTTTAAGGAAAATCTGCAAATAAAAAAAGTCTTCCAAAAAATTAAAATAAACGATGATATAATCTATAACTGATATATAGGTAGTCCTTGACTTATGCAATAGTTATGTTCTTGAAGTACATATGTACATAAAATTTATGCAAATAAAACTGAAAGTATTAAGCTCAAAAATATTAGAAAAAACAATTAAACATATTTATTAGAAGCACTTTTGATATTATTAAATTCTCTTTTAGCTTTTTACAAAACATAAAATACAATATAACAGGTTTAGAACAAACAGTTCCAATAGAACACTATTGTTCCATAACAACAACAACAAAAACTACTATTACAATACAATAAATAGCAAGATATGATGCTAAATCTATATAGAATATATGTATAAAATAAATATATAAGTACAAATTGTGCATAGAACTGGAAAATGCAAAAAATAATAATATAATATGTTAGTACTGATGCTAACATACTGTTTTATTAATTTAGATAAAACTGTTAATTCTTATTTTACATTTTGTAAAAAGCTGAAGAGGATTTAATAAAGTTGTTGAAAATTGTTCTAATAAATATGTTTTATTAATAATTTTTTCTATATATTGTGCACTTCATACCTAAGTTTATTCATATCTCAAGATAGATGTTTATATTTTCTATTACGTAAATTCGTGGACTGCAATTTTATTGTTTGGTCGAATATCTTTTCTCTTACTAGAAAAATATGGCCAAGCAGTAAAAAATTTCTTGCAGTCCATGAAAGTAACAGAATTAAGAGCTGACCCTATCCCAGCTATTAGTAAGAAGTTAAATAATCTGCAACAAAAGGCTTTCCACAGTTCCTGTTATATAAATTTATTATAGTAAAATTAAAAACAGCATTACATATTACAATAATTATTATATATTCTTTGGATGAATAATATAATATATTTATGGGAAGAATATGTAATAATTATTGTAATATAATGCATATATAAATTTACATCATGTTAAAATATAATTTTATTGTCAATCAATTTTCAATAGCAATGTTAAATATTATTACAACAACATTATAATCTTACTAGTAGTGGTTTTATATTTAAATTTATAATAATAAAATAAAATATTCCTGTCGTCGTCTTATTTTTGGAAAAATGCCTATTTGAAGTTCAGCAATTTTTGAAATTGCATAAGTCAGGAGCTTTCTTATATATTTTTTCATTGTAATTTAAAATGTCTATTCATTTTTTATAGAATATAAATGTTTTATTTTCTATTGTATAATTGTTTTATATTTTCTTTGTATATTATACTCAATTTGAACTAAAGTTTTAAAAACTTCATAAACAACTTGATAAATATAACTTAGATTTTAATATTGTTTTGTTTTCAGTGCAACCATTCCTCAACTCATGCAAATAATTAGGACAAAAGTTTAGGATTTAGCAAGTTTATGATTAGGATTTTGTATAAGAAAAAAATAATTTTTTAACAAAAATTCTGAATTAAAAACTAATACTAGGTGGACTACAGTGATTTGCACCTGCACAACATTATGGCAAAATATAAATACCTGCACAATGTTATGGCATCCTTATGGCATTGTTTCACTTTTTTTGTACATTATCCTTATTGATAATGCACCAGCAATACAATACTTAAGATCAACAAACAATATACAATACATAAATTACATTAATACAATTTCATGTTACTTAAACTAAACATGTTTACACTTGTATCTACTAATATAGTAGATGCTATACCTGATGCTCTATACCGGAAAGTATAACAATAAACTTACTCAACTTTATATAAAATATTTTTTGTATTACATTAGATGAAGAGAAGCTGTAATCTATTTTCCATTATAAACAAAATATGCAAAGCTAGTAAAAAATTGTTACCAACATTTCACTTTAAAATAACAAGTTTATTAGTTCAATTAATTCTTCACATTTTATTCTATTTAAATATCAATCATATTTTATCAACAAATTTTTGATAACATATAATAAAGATCAAAATTTTAAATGCTGATAAATGATTAAAACATTTTATTGATTTATATACAAAATATTGTTTTAACTACATTTTTCATTCATATATAGGATCCCTTAAATGGCATTGAAAAATCTAAACACGTGAAAATATGTAACAAAATAAAAAAGTATATCAAAATCGTTATTTTATATTTAAAAGTTTATACACAGGTATAAATAATAAAATTAAAAAAATTAGTTAATTATATTTTTAGGCTTGCAAGTTAGGGGACCCTATATTTTTAGTTTTATTATATATAAATGTTACAAAAATTTGATAAAATTTTATAAGTAAGAAATCAGTGTAAACATTGATCTAGTAACTTTATATACCAATTTATATCCTTGTTGGTAAATTACTTTTATTAATTAAATATTATTTTTAAATTTATTATACTTTTAGAATCTGTGATTTTAAAAAAATAAAATTTAAAAATTCACAGTTTAGGATAAGTTATCCAAAACAAAAACTTGTTTCAATTTATATTTGAGCAAGTCATCTTTGTGATAATATCTATCATTTTATGTAAAGTTATTGGGGCATCAAGTAAGAATTCATATTATTTATATAAAAAATTTATGTATGAAAAATGTAATTTTTGTAATGATGATAATTTCTGAATTTAATTTAATCTGTGATAAAACATGCAATTTTTTCATTAGTTTCTGAAATCTAAAACTATTCTCAATTAAAAAATCTTTCTCAGTTATCTTAGTTTATTTTACTATATTCTTACCCTATGAGGTATAATTTATTATATTATTTGTAATTAATTTTATATATTTAAATTTTAACAGTAATAAATTTAGGTTTTATAGTTTAATAGTAATAGAAAATCTCAATATACATAGTCTATAATACTGTGAGATAATTTAAAATCATTCTGGTCTAATTATATTCTTCTTTAATTATGCAGTTGTTATATTTATATTTTTATTATTAATAGAATAAATATTAAATATAGTAATAATAAAATTTTATTTAAATACACCTAATATGTAGGGGATAACTTTTTTTCTCTAAGGCAACATTTTCCAAAATATAGGCCCCCTCTGAATGGAGAAACAGTATCAGAAATAAGTTTCATATATCGGGTGGCCAACAAGTCGATCATGAAGCCAATTTTGGTCATCGCTCGCGATGTCTTAACTTAGAAACCGAATAGACTGCATGATAGAGTACTAATTTAGGATCCTAGTTAGGGTGGCAGTAAGGGCGTTCTCTTTACACTGCATTAGACCGGGACACACCTCCATCTTCCCACTTAGATAATGCGTCTATGACAACAAGTCGATCGCAACATGTTTTTAAGATAAAAAATAGATCTTATGTACACAAAAGTTAGCCACTGCTGCCATATATAGACTATATGTAGTATATGTACTACATATGAGATTATATATGTAATATTATAATAAATATTTGTTTAAATTATTTTATGAATGAAAGGAAATTGTATTGACTATGTTTAAAAAAAAAGAGGAGTATTGCTACATAAACTTTGGAAAATGTTGCTTTATAGCAAAAACAAAATGGTCATTAATTAAAATACTTATATCTTTACAAATATATTTTCTTTTGTTTTTTGTATATGTAAATCTTCTTGTGTTAATCAACATCATCTCATTAGAATTCATAAAAATGTACTTAAAGAATAATGTAGAAAATGATTAATAGTAACATTAAGTTTCATTCTTTTAGAACATTAAATGAAAAATGATAAACAAAAATGAAGAGAAATAAAAAATTCTTCATAAACATTTTTGTTTAAATATATGAAATGAATGACTGATAGTTAAGCATTTGAGATTAATTTTTGAATAAATATATGTTAAATGTATTGAGATTTAATTTTTTAAATAATTCAAATCAAAACTATTTCGTTAAAATAGCTAAACTTTTTTATATATGAAATTAATAGTAATTAAAAGTTAATCTTGTAGACTTTTAAAATCATGAGCATAACATAAAACTTTCTATACAATATGTTAACTATAAGTTTTAAAATTTATATTGACATTTCTTAAAGTAAGAAGAAAAAATCATTTACTTCTTAAGAGTGCAAATCATTTTTAGCACTGAAGTCAATCATCAGTCACTATATAAATATGTTCAGAAATGGGAAACAACTTTACTCTTTCCAAACATATTTATATAGTGAATGATTGATATCTCTCCCTCAGATTATTAATTCAGGATTAAAACAAAATTTATTATTATTAATTTTGCATGTAATGCTACAGTTTCTGATATTGATGGTGCAATTCAAGCCCTAATCAAGGGTCTATGAATTGTCCATATATCATCGTAGTATATGTGCTATTCCAAATAAGATTGTTCTTTGTAAGTCCAAAATCAGGTCCTTCCCAATTTGCAGGCTTTCTAAATGTTTCTTCAGAGCTTTGGGAATCACTCCTAGGGCACCAATAACAACTGGGACTATCCTAGCCTGTTTATTCCACAATCGTTGAATTTCCATGCAAAGGTCTTTATACTTGATGATCTTCTCAAACTCTTTTTCCTCGATTCTGCAATCATTTGAGATTGCAACATCAATGAAAAGCACCTGCTTCTTTTCAACAATTGTAATATCTGGTGTATTTTGTTCTAAATGCCTGTCTGAATTCTAAAATCCCATAATATTTTTGTTTCTTCATTTTCAAGGATTTTTTCGGCTTTATGTTCCCACCAGTTCTTATAGGCATTTACATTGGCACTTGTATAAGTGCCAATGTAAATGCCTGCTACCCAGTCATATCTTTGTTTGTAATCAGTTTGGGCTATTTTCCTGCAACCGTATATTATATGATCTACAGTTTCATCTTTTTTTTTACAAAGCCTGCATATACTATAATTGCTGACCTTCTCTATTTTCACTTTCATTACATTCATTTGCAAAGTGCTGCTTGTTCTTGTGCAGCAAAAATTAATCCTTCTGCTTCTTTTTTTGATAGTCTCACTTCTTAGCCAAGCCCAGTTTTTTCTTTTGTCGACCTTTCCTTCCAGGTGCTCTGTGTGTTTTCCATATAAGTTCTTGCCTTTCCAGTTTTCCATTCTGCCGTTAATCTGTTCTTTTTTATAATCTATTTTTGATCCAGATATTTTCAGAATGTTTTCTTTAACAGCTACTGGTAGCATTTTTTCCTCACTGGTTAGTATATATTTCTTCAATGCCCTTTCTTCTTCTCCAACTACTGTTTCACTTGCAAAAGTCCTCCGCCTTCTATGCTTCTGGATAGGTAAAGTCGATCAATATCATTTCTCGGCTGTAAAGCATGATGCATTGCCAACAGCTTTCTTGTTTTCCTATCCAGTATGTCCAATTCTGATTGTGTCCAATCAATTATTCCTGCTGTGTACCTGATGACTGGTATTACCCAAGTATTTATGCCTCTAATGGTGTTAACTTAGAATTTAATATTTTTCTAACTCTCTTGATGTATTCACTACTTGTTTTGTTTTTAAGTTGAGTGTGTAGAATATCTTGAGCTTCCAAAATACCAAGATATTTATAAGATTCTTCAAATTTTAATGCCTTAATTAAATTTCCATTTTCGAATTTAATGCTGGTGATATCTTGTAATTTCCCATGTTTTGTGGCTATCATTGCACATTTTTCGAATCCAAATTCCATTCTGATGTCTTCGATAAAAGTTCTAACAGTATTCAGCAATGATTCAATTTTATTTTCTGACAATTTTAAATTATCCATATAAAGCAAATGAGAAATTTTATCAGCGTCTTTGAAAATTTTGTAGCCCATTCTAGTTTTGTTCATAATGCACGTTGGAAGTATTAAGGCACAATTGAACAATAATGGTGATAATGAATCATCTTGAAATATTCCTCTTTGGATGTTGACCTCACCAAGTTCTTCACTTCTCACTATAAGGTTTGTCTTCCAAGTTGTCGTCATTAAGTTGTTTTTTTAGGAGTTTTCTAATGTTATTACTGATACCTAAGATTTCCAAGCTTTTTTCAATCCAACTGTGTGGCAGGGAATCAAATGCCTTTTTGTAATCTATCCAGGCCATATAAAGATTAATTTTCCTCCTCTTACAGTTTTTGAGTATTATTTTATCAAATGAGTAATTGATCCTTTGTACTGCATGAGTTTTTAAAATTTCCATTTTGTTCAACCAGGTATAAGGAGTTAACATACAGATGATTGTAGATTTGTTTTGTTGATAATGCCTGTAAACAGTTTAAAAGTTGTTGGAAGGCAAGTGATTGATCGAAAATTGCTCAGAATTGTTCCTTTATTTGACTATTTGATTAACATATAAACATTCTTCAACTGATCCATTCTGGAGCATTTTATTAAATTGATGAGCTAGGCAACTATGTAAGCTAGTAAGATGTTTGAGCCAGAAGCTATGGAGCTTGTCTTTGCTGTGGGCACTCCAGTTCTTCATTTTTTTGGCAACTCACTAACTATTTCTTTTATCATCATCATGTCTTTTATTTCTGTTTTCTTGATACATTTTTCAATATCTTTCATCTAGGAAGCAGTTTGGTTATGATGACAATGATTGTCTTAAACATCTCTCCAAAACTTAACTATTTCATTTCCATTTTCTGGGTTTATGGTATTTGTTAATCCATCTGTTATATTTTTGAAGAAGCGGTGTTGACTGGTTCTAAAGTCAGTATTTTTTGTCTGAATTAGTTAATTCTTTCATATCTTTTGACTTTATTTGGTATTGCAACCACTCTTTGTTTAAACTGTTCCATTACATTGTTTTGTCTTTAAGCTTTCCTTTTGTAAGCTTTCCTTGATTTTTTCATTCTTCAATTTTTTATCTTTTAGATTTTTTAGGTTGCTAATGTCAGTCCTAAATTTGTTGACTGAATTTTCTAAATGGATTTTCCATTGTAGTTTATTTAGTTTTCTATCAGCTTTTAGTTTGTATCCAAGTTTTTCAGTAATTACTTTTGCTGTGCTGTACATAAGTTGGCTTGTATCTGCCACTGTTATTGTTCTTACTGTTCCCACAACAATGTTCACATCTTGCATAATTTGCTTTAGTTGCACTTTTGTTGTGTGCTTTAATGGTGGGAACCTTTGTCTGATTTCTTTTTCAGCCAAATCTTTCAAAATTTGTTTATTAAGTCTGTCTTGATAATTTGTTAACTGAAACTCCTGCTGTTGTGTCAAACTCCAGATGATGTCCAACTTCTTGACTGTTGTATTGTTCATCAATTAATAAACTTCAAAATCATTTTCCTCTGCATACATTTGAGACTGTTCTTCATTTTTGTCTTCACTTTTGTGCTCCAACTCATACAGTTAAACATCAGTAAACACTTTATTTTTTATAATAAATCATCATTGATTCATGAGCCTTTGTTCAGATATAGTCGAATCAGGGAATTTTGTTTTCCAGATATTGAACATTCTCTTTTGAAATCCACGAACTGAAGGATTTGATATATAATAATATTAGTAACATTTCATAATTTTTTGATTTTCTTCTGAAGTCCAAGATTTTTTGTTTGTTACCTTCTGGTAACACTATGGTTCCCTTCACCAGTTGCCTTGCAAGAGTAACCGAGCCCTGTAGCCCAC